>VCRD01000867.1:163961-186833 GCA_006783055.1 Trinorchestia longiramus
TTCTTGTTTTTTCCTATTTTTCTTTTTTTCTCGTTTTAATTCTAGTTTATATGTTCTCTTCGTTTCTTTCTCGTTTTTTTCATTCGCTTCTTGGCTCATTACTTTTTTCCTTGCTGTCAATATTGGCGTATTGTTTTTTTTTGTGGCTTATTCATTTGCTCTTTGTTTTGCTGTTTTTCTCGAACGTATTATATGTACTTTTGAAAGAACGTGAGCTCTCACACTAAGTAAAAGTATTCATTCCAAGTAGCGCTATAGAGGAACTACTCCAAAATGCTATAATTAGGTGAGAGCAAAATGTAAAACCTATTTGGCACCTGCTCTTTGCGGCGTGTCGTGTTGTTACACAGTAGACCCAGGACTTGGTCAGCCTTCACAAACTCCTTAGTGCTTGGATTATTTTAGTTGTAAGGAAAATATTTGTAATATTTTAGGCTTATACGATTACTGTCTGTTTCTTTATCGGCATATGTACATACTTTACAAAAAAATAAAATTGTTCGTTTTTATGTGCGTGTAGGTGGTTTGTATATGTTTTGTATTTGCTACGAGGTTGAGAGGGCATTTGAAGTTTGTACCAGATCTGGAACATCATACTCTGAAGGGTTGAATCAGAAAAAGTAAAGTATTAATGTCTTCTCTATGTCGCAATTCTATTTTATGATGTCTGTTAATTTCATGCCGAGTACAGCTTCTGTACTGAGTTAACACGATTCGTCGATTCATTTTTACTTGTGTTAGCTTCATGCAGTTAGTAACAAGTATTGATGGCGAGGAAAATGATGTGATTAAGTTTATCACTAGGTACTGACCCTTTATTTGGGAGTAACTAAAATTTTTTTGAGATGTTGGGGTAGCGATAAATAGAAATTGAGTAAGTACACTGGGTGTTAGTCAAAGCTTTGTGCAAGATAAAAGGTGCGTTGGTTTGATGTTTGAAGTTACACACGTGCGAAGAAGTTTTTTGTAAAAGGAAAGAATGTTTTTGTCCCGACCTTCAGTGTTGTTTGGTTTTATAAACTAAGTCTAAGGTTGCTTCATGCTATAAAATTTATCCGGATAGTAAATAGTTTACGAGAGAATTGCATGAATGACTGGGCGTGAGACAAAATTGTGTAGCATTGCTTTGTCATTATGCGAGTCATGGTTTTTTAAGGTTAGCCCCAGTGTTAGGTAGAGTTTTGAAATTGACTCCCATCACATTACAGACCTGTTGAATTAGGTTCTTGCTATCAGCACCCCATAGATTTTTAATTTCTAATAGAGAATACGTAGATGAATTACCGAATTTTTAATGCTTGGCTCTATGTAGGAATAATGACTAACAAATAATAATTTATGAGGCGTTTCGATGATTTAAAAGAATTGGACGATTTTGAATGGTTGGAGTCGTGAGAAACAGCGGCCTGGAAAGTACGACGTCACAGCGGCCTGGAAAATACGACGTCACAGCGGCCTGGAAAGTACGACGTCACAGCGGCCTGGAAAGCTTTAATTGTAAAAGCTTAGCTTGAATTTAAAATTATCTACATAGAAGTGTAGTTATTATTAGACTTATACATATACGATATGAAGACTAGTGTAATTGTTGACCGAGAGGAAGATTATGCGTTGAAAATGTATTGCTTTAGAAATATGTGCAAGGTTTAGTTTGATCGTGATAAGGAAGAAAGGGCGACGAGTAATATGTGTGTGTGTTGTGCAGTGTTGCATATTAATGGACATATTTCATTTTATGATTCGAAATTTGTTCAAATTCATCGTTTTGCAGGTGGGTCTCTTCCGTTACTACGAGCTTCGACAGATTCACAATTTTCTGTCAGCGGCGCCGATGGTGCTGCTGGTGATCTGTCATGCTGCTCTCTATTTTGTTGACAACCCTCAAGTGAGTGCTCATGTCTACACTTATTTTCATGTCAATTTCGAAATCTTCTGAAAGTTCAGCCTCTTCGTCATTTAGAAGAGCAAGCCTCATCACCTTCCTTGATACTTAACACTCATTGAGGCTATAGTTACCCGTTACATATGTAGCCTTGCTGTTGATGAAATCAGAACCTATTGTGAATCTTGTATAAAATAGTTCCTATTATATTTTTTGAAAATGATTTATTAAAAATTGAGAACACTTAGCTTTAATGACAATGTTAGTTTCATATTTCATTCTTCTGATTCGAGTAGTGAGGTAGAACTCCTTTGGCAAGCCGAAGCAGAATGTGCAAATCATCATTGACAGCATAAGTGTTATATTGATATCAGGAAAAACTAATACCTTAATTTGAATTTTTATCCAGTCTACCATGGTTTAAATAAGATGTCAATTGACCACGCTAAATAAGGAGCTCGCTTCTGATTCACTATTGGGTTGCTATTGGACCTTATCGAGAATTTTTTATTCCAAAATAATTATTTCATACGCTGGTTTTAACTTCGTGTATGGAGCTGCCTCTTTAGTTATCATTTTATATTTAGTGTTTTATATCCGTTCGACCAAATCTTTTGAACTTAAACACAAGAATAAGATTCAATACATCCTACAATGAGTTGAATTGCAAAAAATAATCTCATTTCCAATTTCAGCTCTTAAAAAGGCTTCATATTCAAAACATGCATTGCTCACTTGTCGATTTTTTTAATTGAAGGTTGTGTGGAGTTTGGGTATACCTCATCCTGAGCAAGTTGTGGCGTCTGAACAATCTCACGCCAAAATCAACAAAGACTCCAACTCGGACAACGACGTTGCGATGTCTAGCAAAAGAGCGCGTCATGCATCGTCCTCTCACGACGCCTGGTGCACCACTGGCATCTACTCCTGGCGGGTGTTCGTGTACACTGTCCACAGTCTCACTCTCTGCATTTTTTGCTTGCTCTTCATCCATGTTCAGGTTAGAACCATGTTTCTAAATATTTTTTCCTTATTTTTAGTCTACTTTCACGTTGAGTGTTAGCGTGGTGGTCTCAGAAGTGTAGCCAATTCAAGCATTTCTGGTAGTCTATTTTAGTTGATCTAGCCAAGGTTTATTTACTAACACTGAGGTTTTTATTTGCTCTAATGACTAACACTTTCTTGCAAGGGACTGCTAGACCACAGCAGTGAGAGAAATAAAAACCGCTCCCGAAATCCATACACGTGATCAATACTGACTTGATGATGTATGGCTTGAGCTAACCCAGTGAAACTTGCACTAATTACTGCTTGTTGTATCAGGAGGATTTCGTTTACATTTTGACTTCGTCGGCGCAAAATTAACCAATGGAGTAGGCTAAATGTCCAGCTTCATGTGAAGTACATTACGCACAGCATACTCCAGGCTTCACTGAAAAATCCGTCTAGTATCCCCGTCACATCTTTTCATGTGACGGGGATACTAGTTCTTTCATGAATTTGGATAAGACGAAGGAGTCGCCCACTGGTTAGGAAATGATAGAATTGCACACCTCGCATTCTAAGCGGCCTCAAGAGACACATCAAGGCCAATCCGACAGCGTCAGTTTGGAAAATTGCCAAGAGTGCTGTCAGCTGGTTAACGATTAAGAGCCGTCAAGGATATTAACCTAACATCTTACTCACAAGATAGCAGGCATCTAACCGACGAGATGAAGAAAGTTTGCTTGGGGAGTTACAAGAGTTTGACCCTGTTGAAGAAAGAGTCAAGTATTGAGTTCTTTGGCCATCAAATTTTTACTGTCGTTAAGACTATTATGTACTAGACATAATGACTACGTGATCGCCTCTTCGAGCTCTGATGTTGAACCCACGATGGCGACAAAAAAGGTGACTAGCGTTATTGTCCTTTGGGTGGTCTCCAGTGAGGGTGACACCTTAACCATTTCTACAACCACGAGAAAATGAATACTGAGGTCTGCTGTAACGTTCTTGAGGTTGAAATTATCTCGTGGATAAATGATAAGTCTGCAAGTAACGAGTATGCCACGACGTGCAAGACTGTCGACTTTCTCAAAAAGTGTCGGAGACTGTTGTGTTTATGCACCTAAATCACTAGGATCAGCGTAGTAAAACCTTAAGAAGTGTTAGTATCCTCGCCTTCAATCTCTAGTGCGTCTTATCGATGGAGGATATGTAGGATGATTCTTGTTTATTATTGATAGTTAGCTCAAATTGAAAATTTTATGCTTATTCCAATGATGCCTACTCTTCTTGAATTAATAATTCTCTCTTTAATGTCCCATAGTTTTTCATAGAATATTGTATTCCATATCCTATGGAATTATCTAAGTATATAATATGTATGATCTTGAATCAATGAATTAAATAAAATATAATATTGCTAAAAAGTAGTGTCTGTGCTCAGGTCACAACGCGTTTGGTGTGCTCGAGCTGCCCGGTCGTGTACTGGTTTGCCGCACACCTCCTCACTGCGGAACCTGCGCCCAGCTCCGGGAAAAACAATTCTTCGGGTCGCTTGACCCGACCTGCGTTGGTGCGACCTGAAGCCCTTGAAAACATGGACAAAATGTTTACCGTGGACCTCCTCTCTAAAGTTCCCACTTCTTTCTGGGGGCAGGTAATCATGAGCTACTTCTTGCTCTACTTTTTTGTAGGGACTGTACTTTTCTCAAATTTTCTACCCTGGACTTGAAGATCGTGCGAAATGAAGAAGAATTGAAAGTAGAAATAAGAGTAGAATGTGGCAACTGAAATGAACCGAATGGTTCATTTTTGGGTTGCTACCCAAGTGCCATGTTGTATGGAAGAAGTAAATTGTGTTTGGAACGGGTGAGTACAGAAGTTTGGGTGAGGATAAAGTCGAGATTTCGTGTTTGAGAAAAGGGTTTCGGAACTAGTGCTTGCTTGAATCTTCGTGATTTATGGAAGAAAGATTAGTACAAAGTAGATTTTTTATGCGGTGTTTCCGAAAGGAAAAAACGAGGAAAATGGACGGTGGTGCAAATTGTCATAATTTCAGACTTTCTGAAATAGATAAAACGTGGTTGGCGTAAAGAAACGTAACTATGATTAACCTGGAACCTTGACGGACGTGTAAACCCTTTTTTTTCTAAGTCTTGACTACCCAGTCCTCTTTTAACACGTTGACTCCGATTGCGTGATTGGTGTAAAACTTCACTTTGTACGCATAGTCACTAGAAGGATCTGAAAAAATTACAGAACTTAACCTAAGTGGTACACATACGTACCACTTCGGAGTCAACGTGTTAATTCCTTGTATGTAGAGAGCCAATTTTCTCATTGGCTCCTCGTGGTAATTCCAAGAGTTTGGAGATTGAGGATACATAACTCCTTACGCGTTTTCGTTGATGAATTGCCGCTAAACTGGCGGTACAATTTACATAATAATAATCAGGCATTAATTTCGACTGGCTGTTTCGACATTCAATTAATTAATATTCGAAATGCGTTAGTGCTCGCATGAATCAATACTTTTTTATTACATTAACTTCTGACACGTTGTGCACTCGCTATGTATTTTATTTTACTGCACTCTGTTTGTTATTTATTTCACAGCAAGTCTTTATGAAAAAATATATTTAACAACAACTAAATGCTCACGGTTGCAATCGACTGCACTTAAGCATGTGTGCTGCGTTTGATTACGTATGATCACAAGTGCCCGAAATGGCCACGCAATTCGCCACAATGCAGCTGTGCGTGGTCACCGGAAGAATGGTTTTAAAATATGTCGCAGTGCAGCTGTGTGCAGTGACAGCTATAAAGTGAGAGCGCATCTGCTGCTGCAGTCAATTATTGGTGCTGCCTAGGCGAGTATGTTTCGTGCATCTAAATTTTCTAAGCTTATTATTATAAAGCAGAAATTGTCACCTATTCCGGAGATGATGCGGAGCATTGTTTTCGATCCAACCGCGAGAAAAAATTGAAGCATTATAACGCATGTTCGTTCTGTAATTGTGTGCGGATTGCTGCCGTGTTGGATTACATTACTCTGGAATACTGTTACGAGGTGTGATTTTTCAATCATATTTTCACAATTTTTTCACTTTACGACATTTTACTTCCTGTCTTTCATTTAAGTTAAGTATATTTGTCTGTGGCGTTCGTGAACGAGTGGTAGGAGTGATATGTGCTATAAGTTGATTTGCGATGGCATATTTTTTCGTTCATAGAAACAGAACATAAATATTAAATTATGCAAACGTTTAGGTCCAGCATGTTTCAAAAGATGGCAGCAAGACCTTCAAAGAGAGAGAATTGAATAACTTTAATCGTTGAACCATTATTTCTGAGAAGCTGGTCATGCAAGTGATAGACTAGCCTGACCTAGTCAGCCGACACTCCGTGCATAAGCTTGTCCACCTACTTCGTCATTGAAGAACAAAACTATATTATCAGGTCTTGTGCGTACATTTTGACAGCTACGAAATCAAATTTTGATTAGTGTTACTCGGAATCCAAATTTTGACAGTTCAAAGTCGTAACGCAGCTGCGTTAAATTTGACAATCTATATTGTTGCCCCCTTTTTGTTGCGTCGAAGTTGGGAAACATTCCATGCTAATTTCCAAGTTGGAATCGTCCCTTGCTTGCTACTCAACCGCTTAGTGAGCCGAGAACGTACGACGTATTTCGTGAGCATTGTGTCTGTGAAACGAAATTTTAAATCAATTTCACCAAATTATATTCTGCATAGCATCAAGATCACGAGTTTTTTTTTACAAGTCATGTGGTTCGAACATGTCAACTTTCTGCCATGCTATCTATTATGAATGCTGTGCTCAAATTTCATTCTCACGTAGCTTTAAAACACCAATAATCTTAAAAACGATAACCATATGAATTACACTTACTCTTTTTCCTCCATTATTGTTTAAGGATATTCCTAATTGCGTGCCGATTTTGCTTAAATCAACGTAATGTTTTAATTTCCCAGTTACGCGACTATTTCGTGTGGGTTTTCTAAGTCAGTTTCATTTCATTGTCTTGATTTTCATCCCAACTCCCTGGCAGCCTGTTAGTTTTGACGAGCTCGGCTTGTGTAGGTGCGTGAACTCTCCTAATGGAGCGTTTACGTCGGGTTAGAAACTGTTCAAGTCAGCGGTGCTGTGGCAATGAAACCGTAATTTTTGTTTTACTTAGTTCGTCTTTGAGTCGAAAAGTTCATTTAATTTATTCTTGTTAATTTATTTCTAAGTATATAGGGTTTCAAATATTGAAGCATTGTGAGCCTGGAATTTATGCAATTTGGATTTAGCAAATTCTTGTTGATTTATTGTTCAATTGTTTTTGTTACCTAGATTATTATTTCCTTCAATTTTGTCGATCCGTAAAAAGTAATTTCATGCATGGTTAATGTCAATTGTCATTCCATTATTCGCATCATCTATTCTAATAAGCTTTGGCCTTTGTAATTCAAGTTTAGTTATCTCTGGCGAACTTCATTATTAAAGAAAATTTTGTACCATTCGTGTTTCCTTCATATCTCTTCAGCTTAAATTCTATGTAAGTGCAAGCCACCAAGAGCATTGTTAACTTTTCCCTTGTGACATGTTCCAACGTAACTGTGGTGTTATGACTTACGGATGTTAAAAAAAGGATGTTCAAACTGTTGAGAAATTTGAGTGCTCTGATTTCAAGTTAAATTTGGAGCAAAATAAGTGAACTCGTTTATGGGAACCTCAATTTGAAAAATGCACTGTAGTTGCCACTTGTGCAAGAGGAAGGCTACACTTTCCTCCAAATTCAAATCGATGCAGGAAAGGAGATAGAATGAAGAAGTCTGCTTGAGTGTAAAACGTAATCCATACTCCATCTCCTGAATTGATGCAACATGCAAAAACGAAGACACTCGTTCGGGAGATAAGTAACACTTGGCGTTATAGAAATGCATATGAAATACATTTTTATAGATATGCAACATAAGCTGTTTGGGTGATCTAGAAAAGAAATCGAACTGCTAACCGAAATAAAACTTGAAATATCGGTGAAAGAAAATAGAGTCAAAATTGTAATGTTCATTAGAATCAAACAGCAACAATTTGAACTAACGCAGAGGATACGATTCAGAATTTGACGATATGTGAAGCTCTTTTATGATCATGCTAGGTTGTCATAAGATACAGGAGTTGGACAAAAATATGGAAACGCTTAAAAAGACTGGCCCTTTCTTATGGAAGTATCCACCATACGGGAACCAAAAATTTGGGCACGTTCAAAGTCTGTCAGCTCTGAAATAATGCAATCACAACTTCACTGAACAGTGCCCCGACAACGACTGACCAGTGACCTGCGCAGCGTATTTATAGTATAGGTGGCGTCAGCACGCAAGAACACCAGCTCCACCTACACATTTCACTAAAAAAACATTTCAAGTAGGCCTTTCACGAGGTACTCCCATATTTTTTTTAACGACTTGCAGCCAGAACGCCTCATTTATGACAAACTACGGTTCTGCTCATATGGAAAATGTGGGTTTTATAAATAACAGTTCACTTTAGACAGTAACTTTGCTCCTAATGGGAGTTAAATACATGTAGACACACACAAAGATAGAAACGAAATCATTCTACGCCATTGTATCAGAACAAAATTTATATGAATGTAAATTTACTAACCACGAAACATTGAGCTAACGTAAACTAAACGTAACGTAAACATTTACGCTAAACGTAAACTAACGTAACTAAATAAAGCTTATTCAAGGAGAAATCGATATGGGTACATATGATTATCCTCGAGCAATTCAAAATTTTGAGACAATGTATAAAAGATATTTTAAAAGTATTAGAAACAAACATTAACCAATTACCTCCTAATGATGTCATGAGATCACTTAACAAAATTCAGCTCTAAATTATTCATGAATATTTAAACATTTAACATCTTAGCTGAATTTATTCGGAACTTTTCTCACACAGTCTGCCAATTTTTCATAATCTGTCCTTTAAGAATTGATAAATAACAAACTAAAACTTAACTTAGAACACCATTATTATATATCGTCAAAATGAGTCATATCTATTGACATGAGATAATACCGAATAAATAATGTAAAATACATGGGAAGTTAATGCATGAAGAGTTAAAATCATAAGTACACAAAATATACAAAGAAGGAGAGTCTCTGAAAGTTATTGATCTCGTGTGATATCGCTGGGAGGAAGTGTAGCACAATGAGTGGAAGCGTCTCAACTTGCTGCCCTGGTTGCAAGTGATGTCTATACCAGATAGGAAATATAGTATCAAATCCAATACCTTTCTGTCCATTCTCATGACCGAAGTAGAATCTTACATATGAGATCATCGTTCTCTAGAATTATTAAATATTTTTCTCTTTTTTTTGGATGTTTCATCAGTGCCTACTAAATAAGTTCTTAAAATGAATATCAAATACAATACTTATCTCCTACTTGCTCTGGTCACATCTTTTCCAGAATTACTCAGGCCTGGGACGAGTCACAAGTCTTCAGTATAGGCATGGTCAAGAGGAGGATGTGTGATGACATTATGGTTGATTAATGTTCGAATGGAAGTGTTCTAAACGAAGTGAATGCTGAAGTTTCTGATTGAGGTGTCAAACATATCACAGCGCATGACGATGCATTTAGCATTTAATCGCTTTCATGCTGACAATGTCTGACTAATACCATGGAAACGTCACAAACCTCAAATGGGGGATAGTTTCATACCCTGCCTTCGCACAAAAGAAATATGGGTACAGAAGAGGGAACCACCTAAAAGGGAAAGAGTTAACACGTTGACTCCGAAGTGGTACGTATGTGTACCACTTAGGTTAGGTTGTGTAATTTTTCAGATCCTTCTAGTGACTATGCGTACAAAGTGAAGTTTTACACCAATCAGGCAATCGGAGGCAACGTGTTAACCAACAAAAGATGCAGGGACCAGCTGCAAAGACTTGTAGGATCTCTGGGTAATGTATTAGGCTTGTACCCTGTACTTTAAGTGACGTGTGAAAGTTCCGATGAATTTTGACACGGCATCAGTGACAGAATATTTTATTCGTATGATTTGTTCCCTGTCGGAAGAATATGATGCAGATTGCACTGCAAGTCAGTGTCACAGAAATGCATTGAAATTTATTCTTATGTATACAAGAGTAAGCTAATGAAGCGTTCTAGTAGGGACCCCTAACTAGCAATCGAAATCGTACTTCGCATACTGATGTAGAAAAAGCGTTCGAGTTGAAATGAGACATTTCAATTACATCAAATAACAATCTGAGAACACATTAAGTACACTTCTGAAATTGATGATGATTGAAACTACTTCATGACTCCACTTAAGTTGTATTACAGAATATATTGAAGGAGTTGAGTTAAAGCCCATTTATAACACACTATGAAATGGTACTCACATGGAAAATACACAATTTCGAAATAGGTTTAAAAGCAGTGTTTAACACTCATGACTTTGTTCTTTATGCGGAATACATGTACCTAGATGCATAGAGATAGTACGTTAATCACCTCCGCATAATCAGATTACAGTAGAACTGAAATGTCTGTAAATATTCTATCAACTAAAATTTGGGTGCAAGTAAAATGGTAAAAACAAAATTTTCAAAGTTCAACCAAAATAAAATTCACTGAAAGCGATAATCTAAAAGCGTGGAAAAAGCCAACAGTGATAAAAAAAGCATACAAATAAGGTTCATGTCAATAATAATAGCCTCAACAATACAGTTCATGTCAGACAAGAACAAGAGACTCATTCAATAGGTTCATGTCCGAGAAAATCTGTGATCCCAATCTGTGCAAGACGACACAAACTTATATTTATACCTATAATACAGAAACACCGCCATGATAATTTCAATGCTTGCACTTTTCTATAATGAAAATGTGCTTACTAGGTAAAAATGTCCCACGAACACCAGACAACACCCAACAACGGATTATATCACTTAAAATGAGCTTTCTTTGTCCGGCTGTTACGTTAATTTCCACCAGCCTGTTCCCTGTCATCAGTTTCTTTCGTATCAGCAGGATTTACTGATATTGAGGAACATTTTCACTGTCATTTTTACTAACAGTAATAACGTCTTTTATATTAGACTTGATTTTTGTTTTTTCTTTGCTTAAAAAGACGAATTGAAGCAAAATAATTTCATTAGCTAATTCATTGCAGTTTCAAAATTATTCACCAAAAACACAAAATTTACAGTAATTGAAAGTTCGTAATTAATTGACGAGTTACTATCTAGCTATAAATCTAGCTTCATGATACATTATCATAACGTGTATTTCAGAACCTCGGTAAATGTTTGCGTTTATAATTTTAGAAATTCAAACCAAGAGAAATTGAATGGGAATGAAAAATTGGTAAAATATCCTCCTGAATTTTATAGACTTGTTTTGAAACAAGTCGACTTGATCGACTTGTTTTCTTTTATGGACATCACGCATCTTTTCCAGTAATTAGTCTGTTTCCAGGACCTCCACTGATATCTGCCTACAGAAACAACATCCCATGGACAACTCTGTTTCAAGAACTGTTGTCTCTTTACAAATTTTTTGCCGTAATTACAACTGTTGACGGTTTCCTGGAACAGTTTACAGCTGCTCGACAGCCTAAGTAATTTTTACGGATATAACTCGAAAGTTTTCGAATTGAACCATCAGCAAGGCAATGGCCTGTCGACTCTTTACTTCAATGAAAAATTACGCGCACGAAATGATTCTACTACTTTACAAGTCTGTGCATTCAACTTTATAGGTAAAGACAACTAATCTACAAACATACCAATTTTGCAAAATATTTCACTTAATCTGTAATTTAACTCGTGTAGTTTACAGAAATCCCATACCTTCAAGTGTATATGGCTTCAATGAATTACATTTCTATCAAATTTCGCTGATCTTCAATAAAAGAAAGCACGGTCTGGTCCATAGTAGCATCAACAGCTTGCTGCTGCGATTCCACTAGCGAAAGAGGTCTCGATTCAGTAAAGTCTGATACGGTAAACTAGGGACCCGGAAAAACTATCTCGCTATTCTGTAATGCTGGAAGATTCTCCAAAACTTAATTCTCACAAGCCTATTTGAGATTATGTTCAAGTTGCTCAGAATTCTGATGGGCTTCGTAGCGATGCTGAGAGCCTTGCGGGAGATTTTGATAAGCTTGCCAGAGATTTGAATAGGTTTGCCAGAGATTTGGAGGGACTTGCTGGGGATTATGATAAGCTTGTGGTAGATTTGAATGACCTTGAAGTGAATTTGAATGAGCTTGTGATGAATTTGAATGAGCTTGTGGTGGATAGGAATGAGCTTTTGGTGGATAGGAATGAGCTTTTGGTGGATAGGAATGAGCTTTTGGTGGATAGGAATGAGCTTTTGGTGGATAGGAATGAGCTTTTGGTGGATTTGAATGAGCTTGTCGTAGATTTGAATGAGTTTGTCGTAGATTTGAATGAGTTTGTCGTAGATTTGAATAAGCTTGTCGTAGATTTGAATAAGCTTGTCGTAGATATGAATAAGCTTGTCATAGATTTTGATAAGTCGGTAGGATGTTTTGATAAGTCGTTGGGAGGTTTTGATAAGCCGGTGAGAGGTTTTGATAAGTCGGTGGGAGGTTTTGATAAGTCGGTGGGAGGTTTCGATAAATCGGTGAGAGGTTTTGATAAATCGGTGAGAGGTTTTGATAAGTCGTTGGGAGGTTTTGATAAGCCGGTGAGAGGTTTTGATAAGCCGGTGAGAGGTTTTGATACGCCGGTGAGAGGTTTTGATAAGTTGTTGGGAGGTTTTGATAAGCCGGTGAGAGGTTTTGATACGCCGGTGAAAGGTTTTGATAAGCTGGTGAGAGGTTTTGATAAGTCAGTGGGAGGTTATGGTAAGCTGGTGCGAGGTTTTGATAAGCCAGATAGGCTGGAGAGAGATTTCGATAGGGCGATGGTGGACACCGACACGCTCGCCCCAAAATTAGATTCATTTCCTGAAGAAACTCGTTATATAGTTGGATATTATTTGAAACTGTTGAAGCTTGTTCACAGTTCTGTGTAATTGCACAAGAATTTCGAAATTTCATAGACACTCCCGCTACAGAACTAGACACTCCCGCAGCTGAAGCAGACACTTCAGCTCTAGAACAAGATAGGTCAAATGGTAAACAAGACATGTGTGGTGGGGAACTAGACATGTAGGGTGGGGAGTTAGAGATGTCAGATGAAGAAAGGGCTGCTCCCGACAGAGGACTTGACAGATCGGACAGAGGGGCCGACAATAGAGGCGGAGATCCTGTCAACTGAGATTGCAGCGTAGACATTTCACTGGGTATCTCAACATCGCCTGATGGCCCATAAATGTTACTCAACTCTCCTCTTGTGTTGCGTGCAGATTCCGATAATTCATTTGAAATCGTTTCAAAAAATTCTGTAGTTACTTTGCGTTTAGCGCCAGATCCAAGGCTTTGTTGAACCGACATTTTGATGTGGGATCTAAAACTTTTCGACGTATCTTTTTCATGTCTACGAATAGAAACTGATAGTTTGCCAAAGTATCATTTAGTCTCTTGAGGTGTTCTTACTAGATACCTACTATATTGTTCAAACTGAAAATTTCGATAATATACATACCTGTAAAAACCTGTTTAGTGGAAAATAAGAATTTCTTGCAGTTATTTCTGTATATGTAGGATCTTACTTTTTGGTTAATATTAATTGCAATATTGATACCATTCAAGGTTAAGGAAAAAAAAAGAGTGCTTAACCCTTTGAAGATCAACAGCACTTCTCGCTATCGTCGTGTTCACAGCACGCAAAGATAACTTCGCTTGCAGTAAACACAACGGTTGGTAGCAGCACTGGGTAGTATGTACTCAGTTTCTGAGGTCACCTGAGTCATTCAGCCCAAATTATCAACGGGTGATGGAACCCCATGACTATTAATACACTAATATATCAGCCAATGATACGAGAGAACATTAGTTATGAAAGAAGATCATAAATAATCTTTGAAATAAAGTGTTATACAGCGTGGGTCGAGCTCATCCGTTGTTGATTAGTGCTAAATCAACATATAGCGTTGATAAATAAATAGCGTTGACGCAACAATAATTGCGTCAACGCTATTTATTGAACTTAAATGTATAAAATTCAACAGTCTTGCCTCTGTTTGCAGTTTCCTGTTGAGTACATGTAACCATAGAACACCCTAAGCTACATGGGTGTATGTACATACACCACCAGCTTGGTCGACTGGTGAGTGAATCTGCTTGCGAGCGGAAAGACCCGGGTTCGAATCCCGCTGCCGACATGGTTGACGCGGCTAGAAATACGGCATAGGACTTGGGTAAACAAACCGAATAATTATCGAAGTAATTATCCGACCCAAGAATGGGCCAGAAGGTTCGTTCCTATAGCCTCATTCTATTCTTATTCTATTCTTTTCTACACAATTGCTCTTATAATAGAGCATTGTCTAGCTATATATTTTACTCCCGCAAGTAGTAATTTCTAAAAGAAGTATAATACAACGGAGTAATCATACCTATTAAAAGATATTTAGAGCAAAGCATAAAAAATACGAGGTTCATTCAAAAATACACAGGACTTCAATAAGCATGCTTGTGGATTTAATCTGCCAATATCTTACGGACGATCAAGGGAATAAAGCATTAGCAGAATAGAACATCAAAAACCATTGGAATATACTCAAAAGACACACAGAGGATTATTTTCTTTATAGATTAGCTTTTGATTTAGAACTTGTGTTTTACCCATCGTGAAATTCATGTAAAACCGCGATTACTCAATATTAGTTCCTTTGCACAACGATCTATAAGATATATTTTCTAATTTGTTACGAACGTGTGTCGTCAACTTCTGTATAGTTATTCTGTAACATTAATAATAAAATTAAAAAAGGCTAGTAAATGAACACTAAAGCCCACCTTGACATATATTTACTAGTAGATCAGATCATGTTTACATAAGAATAGAATAGAATAAGGCAATACATAACTTTTAACTGTTCCGCTTTCATGTATTCAAATGTAATAAGGCTGCCTACTGACAAATAATGATAATAATAGATAATCACTAATATGAATGCTTTGAGTGAGTTTGGTTAAAAGAATAGACCTAGGTATAGAGCCTAACTAAACCCTACATATGGAAAATTTGTATTTAAAGATCTTGTCACACAGACTTTGGTTCAAACTCGTACATTAAAGAAGTTTCAAAGCATTAAACAGGTTTATTTTCTTAAGGTTATCTATTTGGTAAGGCATTAACAGAAGTAAATTAATTAGGACTTGAATAATCACACTTTCCACATAAAATCCATATCGTCATTTCGAAAAGTTTTCCCATTCTTTAACAAGCGGCATGGAACAACGAACACAAAGCGCACTGAGTCCAGTGCACGAACACAAAGCGCACTGATACGGGCTATGACCCTCACAGACAAGTCTCAATTTGAACAGAGAAGTCATGTCATAGATACAAAGTAGAAAACAACAACACAACAGAAGATAAGTTATAACAAATACATGTAACACAGTGGCTGCTTGAAATATGACATACCTGAAAAAAACAGTCGGAGTATCCTTAAAAGGTATAAATATTTAAACCTTTGAAAAGAAGATTCTCTGTTCTCATCAGAATGTCTTAGGAGCAGGATCAAATACCGTGAAATTTACGCTTACATGAGGGTATTATTAGGGCATTTATTCAACTAGAGATGTGAGGGCTCATTTAAAATATTGAAATAGTTTTTTCCATTGTTCCAAAAAACTGTTCTCAGTGACATTAAACTAAGTAATTGTGTTGGTGAAATAAGTAAATATTACCTCTAAAAAATTTCAAATTCTGTGACGTTTTGAATAATTAAAAAATAACTTCCGACACCTGTTTTCTTGAAATTTGAGAAGTTTCAAGTATGTAAGTATACCATTGTTAAAAGATCACTAGTTGATTATTAATGATACATAAACATTCAGTTTTCTTTCATGTGAATTAATTCATGGAAATGACCAAACCTACCTTTGTTTCTATCAAATGTCCAAAACAACAACCAAATAAATGCTTTGCATTACAGCATGTGAAACGTGAACAAGAAAAGAGAGAAAATAGTTTATTCGGAAACTAGTCACATGCAAAGCTCGCTGTAATTCAACTTGTCTAGTTACGATTTTGAATTAACGGGCTAGTTATTTCCGCGTGATGTGATGATAATAGTAAGAATTTAGATTATTATTGTAATAAACTTGAAAATTTATTGCTCCTAAACTTGTGATTCAATGAACTCAGACACTCACAGGGGTCAAGTGCTGCTCAGTCAAGATCGAGTCTCCACCCACCACACGATTTTCTCCTGCTTGCAACCAGGTAGACTACTCGTATTTCCTCATCATCGAACATTCCTAAAAGCCTTAAGCTCAAGTCGCACTACGGAGACGAAAACAGACGCTGGGTGCTGCATCATTAATATTTTAGTCTTAAGACATTTTTATTAATGATTGCTTCCTGATTACTGCTTGCACTGGGTACTATATCGAAAATAAAGTTTCTTTAGAATAATTAAAAATCAAACTTGTGAGAAATAAACTATAAAATGACCACCACAAGTTGAATGTGCCACAATTGATAAAAATCGATCCAAAATGCCTGAATAGTAGTACTGCATCGAAAGTTTTCAAAAGTTGTAAGGCTTCACACTTGTCTATTACGGGTATTATAAAACATGTACTGACATTGGTACAAGAACATCATGATTATTATGCCATACATTTTTTTGAGAAATGACGAGTCGATATAAACAATCGTGTTTTTAAAACTGAATCTCGACTACTCGGCGATTTGAAACCATCTTTCTGTACTTGCTTGTTCCTTAGGTCATAACGCAAAAGAAGACAAACACAAGCTATATTAACACATATGTTTATATTGTATGTATATATTTCGTTAACTCTATTACCTTCGTCACTCATGTACAAGTCTTGCCGTTGAGTACTTGAGTGTTTGAGTGTTAAGTAATTGAGCGTTGAGTTTATGATTACTCGAGGGCATGAGCGTTTACGTGTTCGTAGCCAGTATGGCTGAACACTTCTGCATGCAGGGCAATTGGTAATCGGCATCTGGAGTCCAGAGTAGTGATTTCAGCTGGAAAAAAACCTGTCGCTTATCCCGGTGGTTGCCACGCACATACGTAGGGGTTCTGGGGACCAAAGACTGCCGTTTGTTGCGTTAGTATGATTCTTCAATGCAATGTACATATCTTGCCGCCCGTTAGCAGGAAATTGGCTATTCTCGCCGTGTTGTCTACTGCATAGCTGATACCGTCATGCTTCTACAGCACATTATACAACCTGTTATTCCGCTCAGAAGAGGTTTGTTAATATCGTTGGATTCCTTACCATAGTGCGAGCTTAACCCTTTAGCGACCAAGTGGACTATTCGGTCGCCTTTCACGGTCTTTGGGAGAATTGTTCTAATAATTAAACAGTGAGCAATATGATGTTGCTACTAGGTTTGAACGCTTCGGCATGTTACAGAGTCGTTCTTTTGGCTGCCTGGCTCTCAGCATGCTTCATTGCATCAGTGTACAGACGGTCTTTGTGAGCTTAAATGTATAATAGAAACTAGAAAAACAAATTGGTCGCTAAAGGGTTAAAGCCTACCATTACAGTGTTTCCATAAAATATTAAAGTAACCCTCTTCATTCTTCAAATATTTTATAATTGAATTCTGCTGATAGATTAAGATTATTAAAAAAGTTCATCTCTGCGTTTTAATTCACGCTGCGCAAGTCATAAGATTAATAAAGTCTATGGAAACTAATTGTTATGCTGTAATTTGAATTTGATATACGAAGTACACAATTCGTACTAAATTACTTGGCCCTAAAATGTGCTACGTCGGAAAAAAATTATTAAAACTAATGATTATTTTACGAAATGAAAAGAAACAAAAAATTTTGTTTATGACTGAAGCCTACAAAGGTACGTATGAACTTTTAAAAACAATTATAAAACATCTGAACCATTTGATAATAACTTCTTTTTTGTACATATAGCCTTAACAACTTATATGTGAAACCTATATATGTCAATATGTACTTTCGCTACTTTACAAACTCTAAAAGAAAAACATTTAAAGAAATTTCTTTTTCACGGGGAGAAATGAATAAAAGACAGGCTTGATACATTACCAGTACATTTAACAAAAGTTTGGGACAAATTTACTATTCGAATTTATTTCCTTTCGATTGCAGAAGTTCCATCCATTTTTTCTGCATTAAATCAGTGGGATTTGAAAATGTTTCAATACAAAATTCTCTCTAAATTGCTTTATGCAAGACTTTAAGGTTTCTCTATCTTTCAATAATTCTAATCCCGTTTGGATAGAATTTCCCACAAGTTTTCCATTAGGTCCAAGTCAGGAGATTTTGAAGGCCACTCCAAATCTCTTGTGTTATCTTCCGTCGAACGATCGTTTTGAAAAGAGTTGCTCCTCGTTTCTTAATTAATGTCAGTTATGATGACAACCATCAGATCCGTCTAAATTTGACGGCATTCCATTAGAAAACACCACTGTTTGCCTTTGCTTCTTCATCCAAGTTACTTTTTCCTTTACCTAGTCTAAGCGTTTCAATTTATCATATGATCTGCTGTAAAAGCAGGACTTTTCATATTATGAAATACGAATAGAGGTGAACTATGTGGAAATTGACGAATTCTTCTTGCAAAGACTAGTAAAGCTACACCCGGTTGGAAATCTCGTGAACGTAATATTCCTTTTGAAGTTTCCCGAAAAAGTTGACGTCGCGTTGTAGCTGGGATTTTAGGTGGGCGGCAAGTATGTTCGTACCATAAGCCTCATAATCGTTCAAATAATTCCTCACAACAGTTAGACACCATCATAATTCAGATGCTATGAAACTCATAGGTTTTCCCTCACGATCGGTTGAAGTTTACCCACTTTCTTTATTATCAAGAATATAATTTCTCTGCATTCAGTCATGATTCTAAAAAATGTTTAGTTAGCTTGTAAAATGTTTGCATACATGAGAAGTTTGTTAACAAATTACACGCATACTTATTCATCTCAGAATTAGATGCAACTCGGAAGTACAATGTTTCATGAGTGATTTATAATTATTTCCACCTTGTAAATAGATAAGATGCTTGAAAAGTTTGATAATTGAGAGAGTTCCAAGTGAAGAATCAGGAGGTGCGAGGAAAGACACGTGTAGGGCATGACTCAGCTAGATAATAGTGAATGCAGAGTATTGAGCTGGTACATGCATTTTAAAATAATAAACAAGCAACATCTAGAGAAGAAAGGTGAATTCGAATATGTGAAAGAACGGCGCAAGATAAAGTACCACCTTAACACTTTGACTCCGAAGTGGTGCGTATGTGGGCCACTTAGGTTAGGTTCTGTAAATTTTACAGCGCCTTCTAGTAATAATATGTACAAAGTGAAGATTTACACCGGTCAGGCAATCGGAGGCAAGGTGTTAATATGCATAAAGTCCGATGTGTGAGCAAAATGTGACCACAGAAAACTAGGGTACGTTCAGGAGAAAGGAGTTAGTGGAGACATTGTAGGCCCCTAATTTCTTTCCGTAACCTTGATTGGGGCCTAGTCTCATACTCTGATTTCACTCTCAAGAAATACGGGTACAAAACAGGGAACCAACCACGTGTTGTGTAAACCAGAAAGAAATGCAGGGCCCTGATGCAAAGAGTTCTTAGATCTCTGTTTATTGTGTTTGACTTGGACCTGGTACTTGAGCTGTTGTATGAACGCTGGTTCATTTCTGGCTGAGCGATGATGACAGAATATCACATTTGTTATGGTTTCTCCCTGAAGGGAGCTGTATGCTGCAGCTTATAATGCAAAGTAGTGTCACAGAAATTAGTTGAAATCATTTGTTATGGATACCTGACAGATGCTATTAGAGCGAGTAAATAATGAAACACACTGCCAATTAAAATCTTTCTTGGAATACTGGGAAAAAAATGTATTCGAATTGAAATTTTGTTTTTTAATAGATTCAAGCAGCAATAATTCGAACACACGTAGAGAACACTTTTCTGAATTTGATAATTGAAACTACTTCATGACCGCACTAGGATGTAAAATAAAATACATAGAATTAGCAGCATCAAAACGTTTATAACACACAATACGATTTTACTAACATAGAAAATACAGAATATGGAAGGAGATCTCAACTCTATAGAGGAACGTTGCTTCTAATGTTATTTGAATGTTTATAGATGCATAAAGAGAGCGACTAAATTATTATTTCCCGTTAATGTTCAGAATAAAACTAAAATAAATGTAAAAGTTCTGACCAATATAAATTAAATTCAAGTAAAAAGTCCTTTAAACGAAATATTCAGAGTTAAAGGAAAATTGCAAGAAAGAGAAAAGCAGTATGGGTATAATTACCTTATTAAAACTCAAAATTTAAAACTTACTCTATAGAAGAAATTTGAAATGAAGTAGAAACAAGCAATAATACAAGACATTAATGCAGTTCATGTCAGATATTAATAAGCGAGTCGTACAAATATAGTTCATGTCGGAGAATTTACGTACTTCTGTGTACTATAACACATCACAAAATTATACACACCAATAATAAAATAAGATCATAATGCAGCATCTAATGTAGGCATTCAAGTACAGTGAAAGCATCATGTGTAAAAATGTCCAACGAGTATCGTACGACACCCAGGAACAGATAAGAATGAAATAGGTTATTCTCCCCCCAGCTCTCACGTTTTTTGTCAGTTTTTTGATGGATCTCTTGGTTTGACTTTTATGACTCTGGATATTGAGGAACCTTTGAAGAATTATCTTCGTTGACCAACATAGTGAAGTTTTCACTGAACTTGATGTTTACTTTTTCAGCTTGCGGACAGGTGAATTTGAGGATTCGATTTCAATCATTGGTTCATTCTTGGCAATTCCGGAATTTATTCTCAGAAAGAAACGATGTCAAGGAACTGAAACTATGGAATTAATTAACCTTAACATCTGCCTGAATATCAAGCTTTATAACTAATCATTATAGTGTGCATTTCGTGGTCTCCTTGAATGTTTCGCTTCTTATTTACAGATACAGTCAGATCAGGAGGAACCAAATTAGAATTAAAAATTACCGAAACATCGTCCCGGAAATGATACGAATTTTAAACTCACGTTGGACCTCTGTAAACTGAAGCATCGGCGTTTTTGTTTGAGTGTCTTCAGGGAGATTTAGATGAGTATGGGGGAACCAACCAATGCTTAGTTGATTTCATGGACCACCTCTAATAGCTGCCAACAGGAACAAAATCGACGGGCAATCTTCACTCTTTTCCAGAACCGTAATCTTTTTTTTCAATTTTCACGGTAATTACAAATTATTTTGATATTTTCTTGTTTAAATTTTACAGATGTTTTGACTTCCTAATTAATTTATGAGAACAAAAATAGAAAGTTTTCGAATTTAGCGATCATCAAAAAATGAGTCATATTTTCTTCATTAACAAAATGCGCACATCGAATAATGCCACTGTTTTCTGTATAGTATGTGTAGCCGACGTTCCAGATCGAGACAACCAATCTACTGACCAATTTCACAAAACTTTGTACTTGATCAGTAACTGATCTCACGCGGTTGACAGAAGGCCGAAAGCTTCGAGTGCCTTTAACTTAAGCGAAATAACTTCCGAACAAAGTTTCTTCAAGAACTTCAACGTAAGACGGCATGGTCTGGTTTCTCTTTTTGACGGTGCGATTCCATTAGCAAAAGAGGTCTCGGGTTTATACATTCCCAGACAACACGCTGAGAAGCCCAAGAAATCATTTCAATATTCTGTAATGCTGGAAGATTCTACAAAACGCCGTTCAGAGAATGCTTTTAGAAGTTATGATAAATTTATTAAAAATTTTGATGGGCTTCGTAGGGATATTCATATGGTTGCAAGAAATTTGAATGAGCTACCTCGAAATTTGGATGAACTCCCGGGAGATTCGGATGAGTTTCCGTGAGATTTGGATGAACTCCCGGGAGATTCGGATGAGTTTCCGTGAGATTTGGAAGAGTTTTCAGGAGATTAGGATAAAATTTTAAGAAACTAGGATGAGCTTCTAGGTAATTTAAATAAGTTTGTGGGAAATTTGGATGTACTTGCGAGAGATTTGTGAGTTTTTGGGAGATTTGAATGTGCTCCTGGGAGATTTGAATGAGCTCCCAGAAGATTTAAATAAATTTGTGTAAAATTTGGATGAGCTTGCAGGAGATTAGGATGAGCTTGCGAGACATTTAGAAAAGCTCCTGGAAGATTTGGATGAGTTTCCGGGATATTTGCATGAGCTTCTGGGAGATTAGGATGAACTCCCGATAGATTTGATAAGCTTCTGAAAAATTTGGATGAGCTTCCGAAACATTTGGATGAGCTTCCGAAACATTTGGATGAGCTTCCGAAACATTTGGATGAGCTTCCGAAAAATTTGGATGAGCTTCCGAAAACTTTGGACGAGCTTCAGAAAAATTTGGGTGAGCTTTCAATAGATTTGAATGAGCTCCAGAGACATTTGGCAGAGCTTGTGGAAAATTTGGCTGAGCTTGCGGAAAATTTGGCTGAGCTTGCAGAAGATTTGGCTGAGCTTGTGGGAGATTTGGCTGAGCTTGTGGGAGATTTGGCTGAGCTTGTAAGAGATTTGGATGAGCTTGTAAGAGATTTGACTGAGCCTCCAAAATATTCGGATGTACTACCGGGATATCCAGACAAACCTCATGAATATTTGAAAGAGCTTTCAGAGGACTTTGATGAGTTTCTATGAATTTTAAATGAGCTTCCGAAAAATTGGGACGAGCTTCCGAAAAATTGGGACGAGCTTCCGAAAAATTGGGACGAGCTTCCGAAAAATTGGGACGAGCTTCCGAAAAATTGGGACGAGCTTCCGAAAAATTGGGACGAGCTT
>VCRD01000868.1:0-22167 GCA_006783055.1 Trinorchestia longiramus
TATCAGTTACGTAGGAAGCATCATCATGCCGTCAGTATCAGTTACGTAGGAAGCATCATCATGCCATCAGTATCAGTTACGTAGGGAGCATCATCATGCCATCAGTATCAGTTACGTAGGAAGCATCATCATGCCATCAGTATCAGCTGCACGGAATACTCACACGAAAGTCCCAAATGTCTCCAGGAACGGGAGCTGAGTCAGTAGTGTGATCTAGGAGTGTATGATAGATGTTCCTCGGCTGAACCTAATTTTTAAACTTACTGAAATTTACGTTCACCGAAGTAATGTGTAAATTATGATTGAATTGAATTAAGGAAAGATTTAGAAACTTAAGACTAGTCTTTAAATCGATTTCAAACTAAATGCATGTGAAACTTTCGTTTTATATTGATTTAACAGCACTATATTGATTTAGTACGAGACTTTGTGTTCTATTTTGATTTAACAGGAGACCCTAAGGCGTTTTATATTGATTTAACTCGATACCCTAAGGCCTTCTATATGATTTAACACGAGACCCTAAGACGTTCTATATTGATTTAACACGAGATCCTAAGGCGTTCTATATTGATTTAACACAAGACCCTAAGGCGTTCTATATTGATTTAACACGAGACTCGGACCAGACTATAGCCTGAGAAGGGACGCAATATCTGCTAACCACCGAGACAGTCTGGAGCTGCTGTGGGATATCAGGGGCCGCTAGCCCGTCCATCATGGTTGTGCTGAAGCAAGCAGTATTTTGCGGTGGCCAATAAGCTGATGGTCATGACCGAGGCCTCAGCCGTTTCCAGCCGAGGACTAATGTAAAAATGCTCCTAATAAAAGATAGCATGGCTGCTAGACGTAAATACATCATCCCGGGACTGACGCACGCTTGATTTATACACGAGTATCAGTTTTTGGGCCCTGCAATCCGGCTAGTGCTGTCCGAGTGTCGGCTACTGGACAATTGAAAGCCTCTATGACTGACTCCTCGTGATATTTACAGCGTGGTGCTAGAAACTGCATCCACAACCTTACCATGTTAACTTATTATTCACCAGTGTTCCAATCCTATGTTTAAGTTATGTGTAACTTATGTTGAACTCATGTTTAAGTTATGATTAACTTATACGTAAGTTGTGCTTAGGTGTTGACAGTATAATTAGCTACTATAATTTAGTATTCAATTTTATTTTCGTATAAGACGAGCATTGAATAAGTTTTTTACAGCGATGGACTGTGCTCGCAACGCTCAGAAATAACAACAAAAAAGAAATAATAATGATATAAATCTGACAATTCTGCGATGTGATCCACTGATGTCTCCCTATTGATATATACTTATGTTTATGATAATATTGAAGTATATACTCTGTTTGTGTTGTTTTCTGTGAAGCACTATTGCTACCAAAAGGTTGACTTATTGAATTACCAGCATAAGGTCGTCACAGGAAACTTGTTAATCAACATTCTATATTAAAATGCCAGGTGTCTTCTTAAATAAATAAATTTATATATTTTTTGTGCGTAATTTATCCTATGTTATTACAATGGGAATCTCCCTTAATACTGGTAGTTAAATCCGTAAACTTTCAGGCTTATAGATTCTTAACCACTGGAGGTAAATCCGTAGACTTTCTGATTAGGTCTGAGAATCTGTTGCTTTAAGTTCTTCCTTCAAATGCATGATATTAAAACCCGTTATTTTTAACGGGCATGCACACTAGTCTATTATACTTCGCTGCCACATGACCGAGATGACAGTCCACAGGGAAGACGTAGTGGATAATATCGACACAATGATTCTACTCGTTCAAGTAACATCATGATTGAGAACTTATATATTGGGTTTCCTTAGATCAGTAATGCATGTATTCTTTCAACCGTAGTGCATGCCTGCATTGAATGGATCATGATGAATAATGACCATAGGTTTTTATTGCTTTTTTGCCCACTGCTATTAAATGCGTAAAAAAGCGAATACAGATCCCGATTAAGAATGTAAATTGACACTGTACATAAATGCCTACTTTCATTTAAGGTACTCGTATGTATACTTTCTCAAGGTCTATTATGCCTGTGTTCTCTTTATCGTGGTGAGTGCCTGCATTGCATGTTTTATGTTAAAGGAATATCAGAACTTTTTGTTGCAAGGCGATCTGTACCTCAAAGAGATGATTTTTTGCCGCTGCAGTACTACAGAGTGCACAAAATGATCATTCAGTGAATAACAGTTCTGAATGACTCTTTTTTACCTATAGGAAGTCTTGTGGATGAATAACTCTATTATTTGACTTACTATATTATGTATTCCAAACATGATAAGAACCTGTCTAAATTATTGTGTTTGATGATGCACAGCACGATATTTGGCTCTTCTATTGCCTGTCGTTCTATCATTGTCGGCAAATTTCGTTCAAGACAATTATTCTATATTGGGCTCTACTTAACCCGTATGACTATTTCAGATCATATTTTCTAATTTTGATTATTCAATTTTTATTATTTACCGGCTTTTTGACTTGATGTCGTGCCCATTTCATCACGTACCGTAATTTTTCCCTCTGCAAAATTTACGCAGACCCAGACATGGTAATCTAGCTAATGCAACAGAGCCATCTCCCGCCAGCGAAAACAATTAACCGTAGAAGTTTCTCTGCGAAAAAATATTCTCCGAGTTTTATTCTCTGAGCTGTCAAGACACTGGCCAACGGACTAGCGTTTTTCATAATTAATATCTAATGAAGCTTGGAAATGTCAAGCGGTCGCATTAGTTCCACTTTGCCTCACCGTGTGAACCACGATGCCTGTAGCAGTGATATACGAAAGTGAAACTTGGAGCCAAGTGATAATACTTACCTGAGTCTAGAGTAACATTTCTGTAATGGACGTTACCTGCATGCAAAATAAGAATGAAATTTGGAGCCAAGTGATCATACTTACCTGAGTATAGAGTAACATTTCTGTGATGGACGTTACCTGCATGCAACATAAGCATGAAACTTGGAGCCAAGTGATCATACTCACCTGAGACCTGAGTCTAGAGTAACATTTCTGTGATGGACGTTATCTGCACGTAACATAAGCATGAAACTTGGAGCCAAGTGATCTTGTTTACCTGAGTCTAGAGTAATATTTCTTTTGTGGCCATCATTCGTAAATTTTCAGTGTAAAAGCGATGCAGTGGAAACAGTACGATTGCACCACCATTTATTACCAAGGTAATGTCGTTGACAATGTCGCTAAAATTGATTTTGTAAATTAGGTGTCATATAAAAACTGAAAAAATGTACTTCAGCGGAGAGGATTTTTATTCTAGAAATACTGAAATTTCATATCACGGCAGGCAATTTACTTCACATAAACAATGTTAAATGTTATAGATTATAGTGAAAAACCTAAATAAAAGTGGTTGGATCTCATAGTTTTGCAGTTTCAGGAAAAACTAGCTTGTTAAGTCGCCTGTGAAAAAGACAGGCTGAGGCAGGTTTCTTTTTTAAATAAAGAAATAAAACCCAGAGGAGAGCTGGCCCGCAGGCTGCTGGTACAACAACATTTGAATGCTGGTACAACATTGCAGAAGAAAGGACAGCGAAATTGCATGTAGTTTTGCCGCTTGTATGTCAGAGCAGAAATTAGTTTGTTTAAGTCAGCCACGCTGTTAACATTTTTATGCTTGAGTATTTATGAAGAGAAAGGCGAAAACGGTATCATACCTTAGATGAGCTCCAGTCAACAATAATGGAATAAAATTTAGTTGAAGAGAGTGCATACCTTTTTAGAGCGGTGCAAAATTACATTTTCCATTAGTTACATCCCCTGAGGCAACAAAAATGAGGCAAGATTTTGTTCTGTAAAAGCTTTATAGGTTTGTCCAGCAAGTAATTTGGGCGTACTGTGTTGATTTGGGCAATATTGAAAGGCACAATTACGCAGGGACTGACCTAACACTCATAAATAAAGTGACCAAAGAAGTGCATTTACATTATTGCAGTCACTTCAATAGCTCTTCTAATTGATTGATTTTTGAAGCATGATTTAGTTTGTCGTTAAAGCGCTGCTAGTTTTCTCGTGTAACTGCCCATTAAGCCCAGGCTGCTCCAGCGTGTGGGTGCTAAGATTTACATGGTAAAAACGAGATTCAGGAACTGAATAAGCTTATAAGCCTCTCTTCTGTTGACTGCTAATACCTTTCTATTTCTAGGCTGATTGTGTAGATAAATTAACGGTGATTATAAACAGGTTAGTGAGAAATTTAGGGTGCCAACACTTTTGTTAGATCTAGCAATCCGGCAAGAGGAAAATATTGAGAGCACTGCGTGAAGCTTGAGTTTACTTTTCCTTTCCTTAATTACTGATGTTCTGAAATTATGATGTCTGACTGTTTGGTAAATTCAATGAAAATAAAGACCGAAGTTCCTGGGAGGAAATAGAGTAAATTCAACACGACTGTCAGATCGTTGACGTTTATTCGAGATTGGGTTGAAGAAGAAAAATCTTGACAAATATATAACGAGGATATCATCAATTCAAAACCTCAAGTTGTCACTAATACGAAACCTCAGATTATTATTTAACTATAAACCCCAGGTTATCATCAATTATAAACCCCAGGTTATAAACGATCATAAACCTCAGGTTATTTTCAATTATTAACCTCAGATTATAATAAATTATAAACCTCAGATTATAATAAATTATAAACCTCAGGTTATAATCAATTATAAATATCAGGTTATCATAAATTCAAAGTCAGTAATACTAAACTAAAACATTAAAATTGAACTAAAGAACCGTAAAACTGAACTAAAATAGACTGAAATCGAGCTACTGATTTCTAAGCTACACTAACTTCGACTAAAATGAATGAAAAAGAACACTAAACCTAAACGAAATTAATCTAAAATAAAACCGAAAAACAGTGACAGTCAGTGGAAAGGAATTTCCACTGTTGAGTTAACTCGTTTTGTTGGTATTTACTTGAGAATGAACCAAGGCTCAAAATATCTGTAATGTACATTAGGTGGCTTGTCTCCTCCCTGATCACTGTGTACAAAAGACGTGATGAAGAAACACGCTGTTGTCTTCTGAACAGAATAGAATAGAATGAGGCAATAGGAACGAGCCGTTTGGCCCATTCTTGGTTCAATACCGAAGTCCCATGCCGTATTCAATACCGAAGTCCCATGCAGTGTGATGTACAGTGACTTAAGACTCTTCTTCTGTAATTGCAGTACTATGCTCTTCTCACAATGCCTTGCCTCCCGACATAGAAACCAGATAACATTACATGGTATTGTATTTCATTTGTCTTATTTTAAGTTAATGGTACCCTGCACAACGCAGCGATATATAGGCGGGAAAACCACTACAGCTGCAATACAAAGACTTTCTGAGTCGGTGTACAACAAAATCAGATCATAAGCATTGATGGACAAATTAAATGTCTCTCATTGAACGTCATAATAAAACACGTTTATGCTTCAGACTAGAATTAAAGTTGAGATGTTTACAGAAAATTTTAGAGGTGCATTTGTGAAACAGGACTTCTGATACGTGTCTAGATTTTAAAATAAAACTGGTTAAATTTTAACTGGATATTTGTTAGTGAAAAATGATTTATTCACTAAATTTACTACCTTACATGTTCCGTTATCTATAAGGCTCCGAAAATAATGAGTATGTTTCACTAATGAAATGGTTTGTTGACGCTACAGGCTATCTTTCATTCAAATGACGCTCATCTTTGATATACCGAGTCCTTTTCACTACAGCTCTCGACTGCAACATCGACCAGGGCATGATACCCTACAAATGTGTGTTAAAACTTTCCTGCTACTTAAACTACTGGAAAAATATTTGAATTCCCTTAACTATTTAGAAGTGCATTGTTGATGTTCTCGTCATCGTGTGGCAGTAGTGACAGATTTTACTGCATATATTGTTTCAATAGCACAGAACAAGTTCACCGTCGTCGTGTGACTTCTTTGGTTATTTTTAAAATCTCCCAAATGTTAACTTCTAGTTGTGAAACCAAGGTTTCGCATGCATGAAGTTGGAGCTAGTTTCAAAATGTTTTTCAGTAGATATGAATCATTTTGTAAGCATTTCCCTTGCTTTTAATTTATTTTATGCTCGAGACGCCCAATTGCCGCAGAGATACAACGTAATTCTGTGCAAGTAGAAGAGAACTCCCGGATGTAATCAGTTTTTTTCGAACAGCCAGAACAGCTGCCACAGTACGAAAATAAATCAACAGTTCTGTGGGAAAATCCAATTCCAAATACTCAAAAATGAACGACGTAGAACATGTGCATTTTTTTTCTCTTGAATTACAACTTTCTGGTTACTAACTAGCTTGAGACAACATAGGCAATGTTTTTTTTACAGTGGTGGACTGTTTTTTTAAAGTTGATGCTTTGTTTTCAAGCGTATCAGACACATGTAGTTCGTGTTAAAAGTCAAGATTTTACTGGGGCTAATGAAAGCGAAATAATGCATGTAAAATACATTCGAACGAGACGGGTTTCTAGAGCTTTGTGAACCAATTAATTATTTGAATTCGTGAAGCGTAGACATATCATCAGCAAATTTGCACTAAAAGATTTAATATCGAGAAAGAAATCTTTCAATGCTTCCATACTCATTAAATAAACTTCTACATGGCTAAAAAATAAGGACTCAGAATAACACACACCTGATCAAAACTCATTTATATGTTCTTTAACTAATGCAAACAATCGGTAGAGCACGAGACTCTTAATCTCGGGGTCGTGGGTTATCACCAGCTTGGTCGACTATCACCAGTTGGTCGACTGGTGAGCGAGTCTGCTTGCGAGCGGAAAGACCCGGGTTCGAATCCCGCTGCCGACATGGTTGACGCGGCTAGAAATACGGCATGGGACTTGGGTAGACAACCGAATAATTATCGAAGTAATTATCCGACCCAAGAATGGGCCCGAAGGTTCGTTCCTATAGCCTCATTCTATTCTATTCATGCAAGAATTAGAAAGTGCGTTCCAACTACTACTCCCCAGCCTGCTGCACACTACCTGCTACGCAATGGTAGCAGCAAAAAAGTAATGTCTTACTCCTGTGAACTGGACGGGAGACTTAGAAAGTCATTTAGAACTAGTCCTACAACCTCGCGCTGCCTGCTATACATGGTAGTCACAAAAAGTAATGTCTTTCTACGGTGAACTTGACTGAGACTTAGAAAGTCAGATCTAGTTCTCCACCTCGCGCTGCCTGCGACACATGGTAGCAGCAAAAAGTTATGTCTCACTGCTGTGAACTAGACAGGAGAATGAGAAAGTCAGTTAGAACTAGTCTTCCACCTTACGCTGCCTGCTACACGAGGTAGTCACGGAAAAGAATTAGTGTGTTGCTGTCGCGTTACTGAAATATTCGTCGTTTTGCAAGAGCGTTGTCGACAGAATCAGGGTGCGTGAAAGCGAATTTTCCGCTCAACAGTATTTATTTTGTAAACGAAACGAGTGGCTGGAATTGTGAACTCTTTCTTGTTGCTTGCAGATTCAAATTGAGACCAAAAACACAGGTTATAGTTCTTTTGACGTTTAATGTAAAGAATTCAGTTGAAAACTTCTTTTCTGGCTGGCATAAACAAATACGAATCAACAATTGAATAAGAACGCATTCTTTGAAAGCGAAAATTACTCATTATCTATTTGTTGCTAGTAAAATTGCTTTAAAATGTTTTATATTATTGAAAGATAACTCATTTCTCAGCCTTGGTCTACTTTTGCTTGATGATGAACTTGTTTGAAAGTTTGATTTGTTCAATTTCTGTAATGCAGTAGTAAAGAACAAGTTTCAACAGGATTTTAGTGCAATCCAGACAGATCAAATGGGATTATTCTTTCTAACTTGAGCATCTGTTATTAATTTAATCTTTTCATCTCTCAGATTCAATGCTGAAATTTTGTGTAATCGTGAAAACCGAACAAAAAAGTTTTTAGTGTATTATCTAATGGATACGAATATAAACTTCAACCAGTTTATTTATTTAATGCATTTCAAATATTCGTGCATACTACACACATTTTTTTGTGCATATGAAGGTCGAAAAGAAGCCATTTATTGTGGCTTATATTATTCTGTTTTTCATGCTAAAGGATATTCTCATCTGGAAAACAACAAATTAAATTTTCCAAGCTCTCACTTCATTTTTTCATAACATACCTCACATGTAGTAACAATTAACCATGTCCGAAAGCATTGCTCTTTGAACTAAATATATTTCCTTGCGTAAGAGTTAACACGTTAAGTGCAGTTACCTAGCCGGTGCAAATCTTTACTTTGTTCATAGTCACTATAAAGCTTTGTTCATACAGTCACTATAAAGCTTTGTTCATACAGTCACTATAAAGCTTTGTTCATACAGTCACTATAAAGCTTTGTTCATACAGTCACTATAAAGCTTTGTTCATACAGTCACTATAAAGCTTTGTTCATACAGTCACTATAAAGCTTTGTTCATGCAGTCACTATAAAGCTTTGTTCATACAGTCACTATAAAGCTTTGTTCATACAGTCACTATAAAGCTTTGTTCATACAGTCACTATAAAGCTTTGTTCATACAGTCACTATAAAGCTTTGTTCATACAGTCACTATAAAGCTTTGTTCATACAGTCACTATAAAGCTTTGTTCATACAGTCACTAGAAAGCTTTGAAAAAATTACAGAACCTAACCTGAGTGACCCACCGGTGGATCACACCGCAATGAACGTGTTAACAGTCAACTCACGAAATGAGAGCACCAACCAATAAATGCATGTCGGAAAATAGCTTCATCCTGCATAACAAAGCTCCACATCCTGCGTTAAGACTTGAGAGAATGCACAGAGATGCTCGCGGGGCCTCTGGAACCTCCGAGTCTTTGAAAGGACACCGTGTGTGTGACCGAAGGTTTGTATTTCTGTTATTCTACGGGGACGATTTGATTCATCTTCTGCTATTCTTATCTGCAGCAATGAACAACAGAATTACGATGAAGTATTTTTTGGTGGGTTTTCAATGATGCACACCCATAAATGACATTTTCCCTTACCTACTAATATGCTATCTTACCTTACACTCTAAAATATGAGTATATCTATGTTTCTATTCTTGGTTATGAACCTTTCAAAACAACAGATTCTACCCGACGGAAACCACGCAATTTTGCTCAAATAATGGCAACAGAGTCAGAGCATCAATGCAATTACAAACATAAATTAAAAATAGACAACGGGTTACGCAGTTAGCAAGTTACTTTTAATCGTCAGAAACACATAAGAACTCATGCGACTTATTCTAGATTTTTATTTCCTGTTCTAGTATATTTAAAATTTTCATGCCCCATCTTCTAGATAAAATAAATCTCCTATGCCAAAGCAACAATATTCTGGAAGCTGGTCACATTTGTTCAGGAATTTTTCCCCAACTCATTTGGGAGAATCACATTTATCAATTCACACTTGTTATGCTTGATCTGAGCATCCTGGCTTGATGTGACAAGAGGTATGGAGTCTAGATCTAGGAATTATCTCTTTTGTCAATAGCTCTCCCCGCGTAACACTACTTGCCTGATGTAATAAAAGCGCTTTATAGAAATACAAAGCATTTAATGCTAGGGACCAGTTGTTGCAATATGATCTCAGTTTGATTGGCAAGTGTCAGCGTTAACTGTCCTCGAATGAAGGTTGAGTGCCATCCAGAGGTAGACTGATAACTGATGGTCTTAACAGTCAATCATTTTACGAGTGACACAACAATATCAAGTGTCAAAACTTTGAAGCGTACGGGATTTATGGCTAAATTTAAATAACCCATCAATTCACATTCCCTGATCTCACCCGTACACAAAATTCACAGAAGTTTAAATCAAAAAGTTGGAGAATACTATTGTGAGTTAATTTCGTAAGTCCTGTGACAAAATCTGGTATTAAAGGATTCAATTTTGTATTGGAGAAGCAACAATTCTTTTCTACCTTGACTGAAAGTAGCTTGGCGGGGATTTCCAGCATTTACGGAGATTCACGTACAACTCTCGACCAGAAAGCTGCTTAGACTTAAAGCTTTGGACGATCTCTGTATTCTTTATTTCTTCATCCTGCGTCGACTGGGAGCTGCGAAGAAAATGAACAGATTCCTGACAGCCTTTAGCGCGGTCGTAGGGTTGTAATTCCGTATATTTTTAGCAATGATATCCAGCTGGAATGACAATGCTATGTACGTAAATAACAATTACCATGAATGGAAGAATATTAACAAAAAGTTTCGTAAAAAAGTATGGCTGGAGCTGTTAAAAAAGGGTTTACCGTTAGTGAAATAGATGGCTGGAAAAAATTATTGGGATTACGATGAACGTGCATTGCTTATTTAAGAGAATCTTATTTTCATTCGAAAAAGGAAATACCTGAAATCAAGTCAGTGCCTGATGACATTTGTCAGGCATGTAATGTAAATCTTGTATCACGAATTAAGAAGATGTGTAGACTGATCTTCAGTGTAGGTGCATCACGAATTAAGTAGATGTGTAGACTGATCTTCAGTGTAGGTGCATCACGAATTAAGTAGATGTGTAGACGCATCTTCAGTGTAGGTGCATCATGAATTAAGTAGATGTGTACACTGATGTTGGGTATTGATACAAACATGAGAATTATGATAGCCAGTTTCACGCGGCCAGCACACTTCGCAGTGTGCATTATTCAGAAAGTTTTTTTCATCATTTGCCGTCACCCACTTTGAAAGAAACGATATAAGTAATTTTCTATGGGAAATAAATTGTGTTCAATAATATTCAAGGCTCTGCCTTGAAGATCTATTACTCGGCATGACCCTTCAAAATTACAGTTCATAAAGCTTAAAGCACTTAACTTATGCACACAATCTTATATTGTTCGAAAACACTCTTCATATGAAAACTGTCTCGGCTGACATTCTCTCACAGTCCTAGATTATACGCTGAAAAATTTACTCATGACCAATCAAGAGGAGATTTTAATCCTGACGTCGTTACTTACTGACCAGGCAATGACTGGGATTGAATTTATCTTACTGAAACATTCAAAATAAACTCAGGGAAAATCCACTGCTTCCTCACACTGAGCTGCAGATGAGCTGTGATGTGTTGGTGCGTTTGTTGCTGTGGGGCTTCTCTGTGATGTCTTAGTCGTGTTGTGTGGACGTGCAGGGAAGTGAGCCTTGTTACGTGGTGCATGCCATCAAGTGGGCCTTGTTACTTGGTGCATGCCATCAAGTGGGCCTTGTTACATGATGGATGAAATTAAGTGTGCCTTGTTACGTGGTGCATGCCATCAAGTGGGCTCTGTTACGTGGTGTATGCCATAAGTGGGCCTTGTTACTTGGTGCATGCCATCAAGTGGGCCTTGTTACTTGGTGCATGCCATCAAGTGTGCCTTGTTACATGATGGATGAAATCAAGTGTGCCTTGTTAAGTGGTGCATGCCATCAAATATGTGGTGGTACATGCCTTGTTATAAGATGCATGCCATTCATTCAACTTGGATAGCAGTTCAGGAATAGCCAAACGGCTCATTTTTGTTTCAGTATAACATTAAATGTGCTACTAAATTTCTTTACCACGTTTATCAAGCGACTCCGGATTGTCCCTAAAGAATAATCATACAAGGTTGTTGAAGAATGTTTCTGCACAGCGTATAAAATGAATGTATTTCAAGACTGCTTCTCACTAATATGCATGTTCCAAACATTCTAGATTCTTCAAGGTGGTCTTTAAATCCTTTTCTCTTTTTCTGCTGTTTCCTCGCGCAAATGAAGAGAGTTCTTCAAGATAAATTCTATGGTTTTGATATGTACTTATCTCTGTAGGGTCTAAGAACGGCACACACGTACATACACACATTATGTTTCGTTAGCTTCTCTCAAGCATTCTTTCTGCCTTTTGATTATTTGAAACGTTTCTCGCTTACCAATCAATTTGTTTTGCTTAGAATTCATTCTTTATATTTCGTTTCACCCCAGCCCATTCTGTTGATATGATCTTCCTATTTTTAATTTGCTCTGAAAAGTAGCAAGAAATCTGAACAAAAATCGATTTCAGCGAGGAAAAATACCAGGATTTCAGAGTCTTTTGACACCCTCTATGCTATCACTCGACACTTGCACGCGGCTCTTAATTTTCCTGTTTTCGAAAGACGTCTATTGGATCCTTAAACGTGGTCTTCCCTATCCTGGAATCCAGAATGCTGCACAGTAGTCTGTCGCGTGAGACGCCGAGCGGCGCAATATCGTCTGCGGCGCCGCCCAAAATAGGCCATTTGAGTCTCGTATTATTGAGGAGAGCTTGTTTTTCTCTGCGGCTGCTCAACTTGGTCTGTTTTGCTCCAGGCTCTAATGCCAGCAGGTGGAAAAATTCTCACGTACAATAGTATTTTATTAAGTGCTTACCGAACTTCTCAGCAGCTTCACCAACTCGCACCATTCCTTTAGATCTCGAATAAAAACAAGACCAAATGAGCACAACTGTACCCGCGTATGGGCTATTCGTTAATTTTTTCAGAATTCAAGTGACATTGAACATTTAAAAAAAAATTAAAAGTCGAGTTTCACGTGAATCGAGATGTTAGAAGCACGGAACAGCAACTTGTGTAATGCAGGGCTGTTTCAGAGTGGCTGCTTTCCTTACTCCTTGCCACGAGGGTCGAGTGCTGTGAGCATCATCCACAATATTAAGAGGGAGACTGCAGACCACCAGTCCGCCATAAAACTGCTGCTATAAAATCGGGCTTCATGGCATTAAGCGCAGGTTCTGAAGACACCGTGCAGTGTGCAACGGATGCGTGTTGTGTTGTCTGACTAACACAACAAGTAGTTAAGAGTTTAGGTGTGAGTTTATGGAGTAGATCTACCGAGTGTATGATTTTTGTGATACGTCGAAAATTCGTTTATATAAAGAGATACATGTACAACTTTTTGGACTAATATAATAAAGGCAGTGAGAACATCTGAATTCAAATCAAGTACCGAAGAAAAATACGCCTTAAAATCGATACATTATGTATTCTAAAAACTAATCGAGCTATTCATGAAAAACTGTACAATGAAACTGTTCATCAGAAAATGATTATAAGCTTGGCTCAAGTAAAAATAACTATGCATTGCAAATAAAGTCACATGACTTCGCCTGCACATAAAAAATATTTTTATTTGTGCATTGTTGTTTTCCTTGAATTTTACGATACATAAACATCCAGGATAACGTGGGAGTTAAAACAAGAACACTGAACACTCAAATAATAAAGTCTGATTCCTACAATGGATTCAATCTTCCTTTTTTTATGATGCAAATGATTATTTGTAATCATTCGCAAGTGTTTCCAAGTTTGTGTTCAATTAAAATCTTTTTTAGAATCCCTCTTACAAATAGGTACGAGTAAAATAATTAGCTTTACTTTTAAACAAGAGAACTGACATCAAAAGCATCGGAAGACATGATTGCATTCGTTTGAGCGCACCATGTCTCGTCCTGACAAATGTACAGGATTGATAATTATGAAGCCATGGACAAGCTCATCAACATCTGTTAATTAATTGAAAATAAGAAGTAGAGACTAACAACAACAACAAAAACAACAACTACAAGAAAAACGGCCAGAACAACAATATTAACAACAACGCCAACAACAAAATATCTGCAACAATGTTAGAAACAGCATCAATAACATGAAAAACAACAACAATAGCAACAACACTAATATTAACAGCACCAAAAATCCGTGAACTAATGGTGGAGAGTTATTGGGAAAATTAATTGTAAACAAGAAGTGATCATAAGGCGGCTGCTGACCGGGGAAAATTAAAGAGCGACACGTGAAAGTTTAAGTAGTCATTGAACTGTAAAAAAAGCGCTTACCTGTTTTAATTTATATAATTGATGAACCATAGAGATAGTGTCCGATTAAATAACAGAGAGTCAAAGCGTCTGCATGTAACATTTCAAAATTGAAGTTCTAGCCTCTTGTGCGTTCATATTTCGAGTGACTGCCATAGCACCGAAGTGTTCATGCCGCAAAATAATTTTTATCCGCTCACTGTAGCTTTGATGTAATGATAATGTAAAGCCACCGGCTAGATATGAACGCTTCAAATTTATGTTTCATTCATAAATAAATATTGAGAAGGCGTTGCATTTTCCGAGTTTGATTATTATGAATGAAAACATAGAAAGTGCGTTGAATATTCTGATTTGATTACTAATGAAACATAAAGGTGTTGAATTATTCTACCATGAAGTACAACAATGAATTACTTGAGTAAGATTTTCTAACAAATTAAGTACGAGTAAAGCTTCTCATTAAGTAATTTTTGGAAGCATTATTAGGCCTGATTGCTCGTGCATTTAATAAATGTTCATTTCACGAAAACTTGAAAAAAATTCGTTACTGAGAAGTGGTGAATTGTGTATGGCTATGATAGACATAATAGAAGCGCTATGAAGCATAGATAAAAGCATAAAAAATTGTATCACTGTCAGTAACTGTCGGCCAGAACAGTAACCTCAAAGTACTAGGAATAATTTCAAACATTTAAAATGGGTGATGGAATTGAAGCTCCAACATCATCTGCTTAAAATAAAAACCTTACAGATGCATTTGACTCTCTATAGAAAATTCTGAGTCATAGTATTTATTCAGAAACGAATTCTATTTCTCAACCTCGTTGTATTCTTCCTATCTGCAATTATTGGGAGGGGCGTATCACGCACTTGTTTTGTATGTGACTTTCTTTTTACAACTATTCAGTACTGCGTCTCACAGTACCATCCTACTACATGTAAGTACAATTATTGAAGGTACTGATGCCCAAATCATCGAAATAGATGAACAAGCTATTCCTAAGAGCAACTTGTAAACACAATTTACGGCATCGAGGTACAATCCACTGAAATTGATGAACGAGCTTTTCCTAAGAGCACGCAAGTCTGAGGGTACCTCAGGTGCTCACGCCATCCATAACAACCAGCGCTATCAATGAGAACGTAATTAAAATTAATTGGCTTCTTGAACGCAGAAGGGGCCCTGGAGACGGGGATTAGATCTTTAAATACGCTCAATATTGCCTGGATAATCCGTGCTCAGAAAATTCAGGAAAAACCTTCAGAGATCTGAGTTACTGTGGTGTATTGGACTTCAAGTTATTGCAAACTCCCGTTTCATCGTTGCTCCTTGTTCTGTGTTATCTCACAGTGACTTTAATGTTGCTGCAACCTACATATGTGTTTTGTGATGTTATATTAAATGATCTATAATAATATATTGTGTGCCTTTGTATTTATTGACGCATATTTATTTTTGCAGCGTATACTTAAGGGCGTGGCTCTAACGCCTCCCTTATAAAGAGACTCATTTAAGAATGGGGATAAATTCCATATTTCTGCACACTAGTCATTATAAATTCATATTTAAAGCGCATATGAAGTCTCCATGTACAAGAAAAACTTTACTATGAATTTTTACTTGCATGACCTCGTTACGAGGGAGGAGGTTCCATGAGCTGAGGGCTGGAACCTCGCAATGGTACAATGACGTGCAGAGACCACAGCTGATGAAGCTTTTCCTTCAAACGCTAAGCTTCGTAGTGATACACAGATGCAATTAAATTTAAGAATTAGTTAAAGAATTAAAGGTTTCCGTATGTGTGGGGATCTTAACAGCTCTTTTAACATTGTTCCATATTGACTAGTGCATATAAATATGGACGTCTGGCAATGAATAGCGTCCAGTGAACAACGCTAAGGGAAGTTAATGAAGTTGCATTTCGCGAGTCGAAAGCGTCATTTACACGTCTTTATTTGCCTTTTTTAACCGTTTAAATTTAATATTTGCACATCAAGTAACGCAAGATATAATTGAACGTAAATAATGCTTGTTACTGATATTCTCGCTGAGATAACACAACTCAGAAAATGCTTTCCCTGATTTGAACGATATCCGTTACCGTCAGCACAAGCTAGAGAATAGCACTGCTGAAAATGGTTAGTAAGTGAGAGACATTCAAGGCATTGAAGTGGGTCGAGGTATGGAACATCATCGTTTCCGACGCACTAAAAGAAGCACGTTTCTTGGGACTCAGATGCTAGGGCCGGATACAAATGTATTTCAGATACACGGAAGTGGCATTCAGAAATTGAATCAATGAAGATCCAACATGTTCATGGCAGGCACAGACAGTGAAAAAAACGCGCTTGAGATGGTGTCGATAATTTCAGGACGCGGCTTTTGAACTGCAAGTGTACTATTCCAACTCAAATCGTTCAGCAAGAGTCTATGAGAGGAAGGATGAACAAGGTAATTATTTTACTTATGAATTACATACAGTATTGGAAAATGCTGACGAGTTTTTTATGGGTAAGGTAATAGACGTGTAAGAAGATATGTTTTATGAAAGGTTCATTTTAGTTTTAGATTTTAGTTGGAAGGGAGGGAACTAAACATTTCTTTCTACGGTGACATTGGTAACTTGATATTATCATGATTTTATGAAAAGAAGCAGCAAAAAATAAATTAATTTTCGTGCAGCTTAAAAAAGTGGTTCTCAATTTTTTTAATGATTTGTAATATTAAATCGTGGACTACGTTCTGTCTTTAGGATTTCTGCTTCATAACAAGATTTGAAGCAAGGTTACTCAAAATTTTTCACTTAATTTTATTTTATAGTGCGAGGTCTTTCTGAAATCTGAAAAAACTGGGAAAAATGCGTACTTTCATTATGCATATTTGACTATTTATTCGTTTCATTTAAATAAGAATAAATGATATCTTCAACAGTATTTTCTCTTTTTTTTTAAATCAAAGTTCAGTGTACTGAGAATTCAAATGAGCCTGAATTTGTTGTTCATGGTATTATTTATTGAATATTATAGCATGTAAATAGAAATATTTACTATATATTCTGGACGTCGGGACACGATATACACTCATTTATTCTTTATATTTCTTTATTACATGATTCTATCGCTTTCTTAGTGACTTTACTTGACTCTGTATCATTAAAATTTTATTCATAACTTTGCAAGAAACCATTGCTTAATTCAGAAGTCTTCATGTTTTCGAATATGATTGAGACTCATAGTCCATGGTTCAACAAAAGACTGTAACTCAAAGCACTGTTTTTTTACACTTAAGTTAAACGATTTATTTTGGGGCAAAATTGTTTCCACAGCCGAGGTTTTTACTGATCCCATTTGCTCCGCATTACAGTGGTAAAATTTCTTTGTGTGCAGATTTATCGCAATGAGCAATTTTCATCTTTTTTGCCGGCGGATGCGTTGCTTCCTATCGAAGCCGAGCAAAAAGATGAGGGAGTCTCTCGCAATTCTGCTCCTCGGTTTTATCCGAAGCTTATAGCCTATTCTGCAGCCGTGGATACCCTAGGATCCTTTTATAGATGTATACTGGAGAGACCAGCGCTTCAAATGCCCTCTAAAATTTTATGTTTCGTTTTCATGCTTGCCTTGTACCAGAGGAGATGGTCAGGGTAGCTAATGTGAGGTGCAGCTAAATGATCTCCAATTGCGAGTAACCTGTCGTAAACTGCAGGGCAGTCTAGGGATAAAACAGACTCCGGGTTACAACGAAAACTTGTCTTTGATACCGACCTGTCGTAAACGGCTATGCAGTATAGGAATGAAACTGTCTTCGGGGCGGGACGAAAACTTGTCTTTGACGCCGACTTTCCAAAAATGGAAGTAGGTCTGCTTGTTGAGAATTTTTTTTGAAGGGGCTGACCAATAAATTTCAGCGCATCTCGGGTATGACGGGTCACTCTAGTTTTTGCCCATAGTGAGTAAAATGTAGGTTGAGGATTTCCAGTATAGGAACGATGATTGTTAGGAAGCTAGGAGTACAAAAGGAACTGTGTTCTCCAACTGATGGTTTTCACGAGCTATGAGGGCAATTTATACTTGATAAGAATTATGTAAAGTTATTTCGCAGTAAAATGAACGCAGTTAAAGAGCTGCAGTAAAATCGTAAGCATTGACAGCTACGTTTTCGTTTTAGACTCACCCGCAAAGTTAATTTTAGCGTTTATGTTTGGCAAATACCTGAGGTCGAAATATGTATCTTATTTGCTGCAATGAAAACAAAAATTGTTGAGACTGAGCCAATCTTAAATAACATGTGATGTATGTTACAGTTTCATAATGAATTCATAATTAATGTGCACTCATAAAAAGCAATAGTTCGTAAGTGAAGAAGACTTCGTTCTTGTCACGTTTCCTCAAGTCCCGTGACGTTCCAGTGTGTTACCTCCAGCAGCTACAGCGCCGGGACCCAAACTTTCCACACTTTACAGCTTTTTCTGTTGCGTTTGCAGGATGGATGCAAGACGTGAACTGAATAAACTAAACAACATTCACCCAACAAAAGGTTCAATTTGCAATCCTGTTTGTTCTGATTCTTCTATGTATTGCTCAATTTAGATTTGACTACTCTTTATTGTATTAAATTTATTGTTTAAGACAATAAAACTTATTGGCTCTTAAAAATAAAATTCTATTAGTTTTTTTGAGATGTTTTCCCAAGCCTAGGAGTTTCCACACTGAAAATGAACTTCACTTAAATATATTCTAGGATGTCTTTCACGAAGAATAACCTGAACATCACTTCAATATTTCATCAGAGGGAATGCCTCCGGGCGTCAAACAGAAAACCCGCTACAATAATTGGTTTCCTTTATTGGCTCTGAGTGCTCGATTACGCAGTCTAAATTTGCGGTTAGGTTTACAATGATATTACAACATTTCGTTAAATTTCAGATAACTTCAATCAGTCAGGGATTTATTTTACAAAGCGAATGATTTTTTTATTGATCAGTTACGAAATAGCCTCATAACCCACTTAGTTAATTTATTTGCCAATGGGTGGTGAATATTTTCTTTACAATATAAAAAATTATAACATCCAAACTAATTTTTCTGTTGCACCGTGAGGAACATTGGATATTCTATTTGATATTTTATTTGGAAAAAATTTAATACTCAAAACTTTCATTCATCGACTTCAAAGATTGCCTTATTTTGAAATATAGTTTAATATAATTAAAATAAATTCTACAGTGGATGTTATCATTTTACTTCCTGAAGTAGAGGACTATTTCTGCATACACACACTTTCTTGCTATTTTGAAGCAGTGCATTCATGTCCCCCGCTCTTTTGAAGCAGTGCATTCATGTCCCCCGCTCTTTTGAAGCAGTGCATTCATGTCCCCCGCTCTTTTGAAGCAGTGCATTTATGTCTCCCGCTCTTTTGAAGCAGTGCATTTATGTCCCCCGCTCTTTTGAAGCAGTGCATTCATCACACAAGAGAAATCTGTGGGAGTTCTGACACCAGCGTTGGTTGTGGTAGCTGGTGTTGGCGGGGGTGACGATTGTCAGTTCTGAAACAATGATACAAATTTCCCAATACTCGAGTTACCTTCATCTTAGTAATTTATTGCGAATGTGTGTAGTAATATTGGAATATTACTACACATTAAACATAAGTAAAGGTAAAATAGCATTTTAACCACGATCAATAAAAGTATTTTAAAAGTCACCTCCGACAGAAAATTGAAAAACTGTAAAAACAGAGAATTATTTTGAGATATGTATTTGTTTCATGTCCGGGTATGATACCGTGTGAAGTGTTGCTGTCCGATTGTGTACTTTTATTTATGTATTGTCTGAATATTTTTCTGGATAAACAAATATTTTTATGATACAGAGACTCACAAGCAAATTTTTTTGTGTACATATTTTTAATGGAAATTTTTCCGAGAAGAGTGTAAATGCTTAGAATAATGACATACCTAATAATATCATCGAATAATAGTAGTGAGAACAAATGCCGAAAAAATAGATCTGACATACTGTAAGTTTGCGTCTTCCTAACGAGCTCCTGATTATGAGGTGCGATGAACTTGTCTCTCTGCATTAATGTATGCAGAGAAAGCGGAATTTTTGAATTTTAATAAGCAATCATTCGCCAGCCAGCGCCTGTGACCTGCTTCGTTAATTTAATTCCGGCTGCCCAGACTGAAGCAACTGACGTCATCACCACGATTTGTGTCGAAAATAGAAGCACCAGCTTTTTTGTGCTAAAAAAAAAGAATTACGGCATCGAAATGTTTAAAATTGAGAGTTAACTGACCGAAATATTATGTGAACTACACAGTAATTGGGCGTGTATCATTCATTGTGGTTCTCAAAAGACAACGAATTCATCATTAATTTGATGAAAAATAAACGCGTTTAATGTTTCCAGACGACGGAAAATTTACTTCCCAGTGGGCCATAAAAAGCTGCTTTCATGAACAGCGACTGCTGCGTAGATAAATTATGATTTTTTTGTTATGACATCAAACCGTTGGAAAAATTTCCTGTAGTGAGGTGTCAAAAGCTCACTTTTATGAGCATGGAAGACATTTTATATTTTATTATTATCAAGTGGACCAGTAGTTCATGAAGTAAAAATCGTGTAGGAAGTGCATAGCGGAAAGTTCTTGTATTAAAATTTTTTAGTCGTTTCTTGACACTTGACAACAATTAAGATCGTTAGTTTAGAAATCTTGAGCAGAAAATTTACCAACGCTCAAAAAATTGAGTTGTCTTATTTTTAGCGATCCTTTTAGTTAGTTTTATGTTGTTAATTCAGATTTAGAAGACGCTGTAAGGATCTTTCTTATTATGAAATACACATCTCAGGAGTCCCTGCAGTCAACCAACACTGCATCACTCTTAATTTTACAGCTTGCATTTGGTTCAATTATTCTTTTTAGTTTTGAAGTTTGCCGTGTATCTTGCCATCCACAGCTATTTTGTGACGCGCAATTCGTTAATGGCGCCTAGAGCAACGCTGCCAACACTCCTGCCTTCACAAGCTGTGTTTTCAGGAGAGAAAGCAGCATCTGAGATCAAGACTGCACAATTATCAGGAGAACAAGTCTTGCTTGCATATAAATCTTGCCAGGAACGCGAGGTCCTGTGACAGATGGACGACGAAGATATGTTTTAGACTAAAGGTCTCGGCGAGATTTGTGCGAGCCGCGGGAGGCAAGCCGCTCGTGATGGATGACATCGGACGTCGCTATTTTGAAGCGCCTTCGAGACACACGGTCTGCGGGTGCAAATGCCCTTATTCTCAGCTCCGTGGGGATGTTATCTAAGGCGGTAATTTGATTGCTTTCAATGCTTAGTGAATGGAGATTCCACAAGGTAGATTAGCTTCAATAGGACGTCAGATATAGCGTCATTTTCCATTTCAGTGTCATCTAGTGTGCTCCTACGCGAATGATTTCCGATAGTAGTTAATCGGTCAGAGACAATGGGATGGTGTTCTTAAAACACGTCTTTCATCGTGGAACTTTTAGTAATTCGAAGCAGGTGCAATGTTATAAAATCACAAGTAATGCATATAAAGTACGATTGCAATGCTTCGAATTACCGAAGAGATCTCAAAAAGAAAATGCTCTGTTTTCTTAAAGGGAAACTTCTAGGACATAATTTCCTTCTTTGAGCCGGGAAATTGTCACATCCTTTTTAGCCATTTGCCGGCTGACGGTAGTTTTCCCTATCGTCGCATTCACTTGGCGGGAATTTACTTCTGTTCTTTGTGCACACGACAGTTTGTAGCGGCATCAGGGACTCGAAAGAGTCAAGAATGAGGGCTTGGAGAAGTGAAATGGCGTCATTGTTATCTTAAAACTGGATAATTAATCGGATGACAACTGAATAACTGCAGCAGGAATTCTTTACTGTCATATTTTTATTACTCTACATGCGATGCTTTGAGATAATTGGTCGTAAGGTAAGGCATTACAGGTGTTAGATGGTAGTTGTAAAAATCTGAGTTACAAAGTTACAAACCCTTTTAAAGTTCGTGGATTTGAACTACCATATTCACATAATATAGCACAAAGTAATTGTAATAGAATAATCTCTTAAAAGGGGGACCGCCTGAAAGTAAATATATGAAGTGCTAGATTCCCAGTGATACTTGATAAAAATTATATTCTGTAAGTCAAGATAATGTTTAGCAAGTCATGAATATGTTTATTAAGTCAAGATAATACATAGCAAGTTAAGATGATGTTTAGCAAATCAAGAAGAAGTTAATAACGAAGCCAAGTTATGCTGAAATACCACAA
>VCRD01000868.1:22771-61523 GCA_006783055.1 Trinorchestia longiramus
GACAGCACTAGTGGACTACTTGCATTTTTTCCCGTGGAAAATATATTATATTTACCATGGGAAAAAATGCAAGTAGTCCACTAGTGCTTTCCACCCTTCAATAAATAGCACTAAAAATAACTGTAGAAACAGCCCATGAAAAACAGGGTGAAAGTTAAATTTTTGGAGTTGATAATTAATCGAAAGATGACTAAAAAACTGGAGCGGGAATTCATAGCAGTCATATTTTTATTTTTCTACATGCGATTCTTTGAGATAATTGGCTGTAAGGTATGACATTTTCTTTGTTGTCGGTGTACTACCAATACATCTTTTACACTTGAGCAAGAGAGCACAGAGCTTCATTCAACGGTATTGGGCTAAAAATATGATATAATCGAACGTTAATTCATCTAAAATTAACTTTGCTAAATAATTTGTTGGGCAGAAGTGGGCATCTCATTATGATTCACTGCCCTTCCTACTAAAGCCTGTTTCACGTCCGCGAGCTCGATTTATGGAGTTCCATGAACTGTAAGGTCGTGTCCTATTTACACTGCGCAAATTTGCGGATTTAGCAATAGGAAAGCTCGTGTTGGGCGTGGATTACAGAGAGTGGCTAAAGCAACAACATCGTAGTCTTCCCTCCATAATGGAGATTTTATGCAAATCGTCAATCGCTGAAGCTTCGAATTCAGTCAGAGTCAACGAGGTGTTCTATTCAGCGGCGATGCACGGCGTTTGAAACGGAGAGAAAGGAGAGGATCGCCCACCTGATGAATTGTTAGGTTAATGAGTGTGTTGCTCAGTTTGCAAGTAAATTCTCAATTCTTACGAGAGTCTATTGCCCAACAAGTGAACCACAAGTTTAATAAATCAATTTTTCCGCCAGTGAATTGACAGTTTAATGAGGAAACTGTCCAGCAATAATTTAATGAGGAGACTGCCGAGCAATAGTTCAATGAGGGGACTGTCCAGGAATATTTTAATGAGAAGACTGTCCAGGAATATTTTAATGAGAGGATTGTCCAGTCATATTTTAATGAGAGGACTGTCCAGGAATATTTTAATGAGAGGACTGTCCAGAAATAGTTTAATGAGAGGACTGTCCAGGAATATTTTAATGAGAGGACTGTCCAGGAATATTTTAATGAGAGGATTGTCCAGTCATATTTTAATGAGAGGACTGTCCAGGAATATTTTAATGAGAGGACTGTCCAGAAATAGTTTAATGAGAGGACTGTCCAGGAATATTTTAATGAGAGGATTGTCCAGGAATATTTTAATGAGAGGACTGTCCAGCAATAGTTTAATGAATGGGATGTTTGGTGCAATAATAGTTCACAGAATGGTTTGTACAGTACTGGAGTTAATAGTTTTTGAGTGGATTGTTCAACCAATGAATAAAAAACTTAATGAATATTTTGTCAAGCAAGAATCAATACTTGCATAAATTAATTGGTTACTGGCAAAGTAGATATTAAAATTGGTTGATTGTTGAGTTAATTCATAGATTATTCAAGTGATGAGCCATTCAACAGACTTATAGATGGTTTAATAGTATGACTGATACAGTCCCTGCTTGAGTTCGAGTGTTTGTGGGTGAGGCTACCATTTTTTCTAAAATTTAATTATCTTGTAATCATGATATTATATAGCGAACACAAGCAGACGTAGCTTTATGAATCACCCAAAAGGATTTTATTATGCATGTAGGGAATACACATTGTAAGAAAATAAAGAAAATATATCTTGCTCTGTGAAAAGAGGATATTTGGCTTATTTTGGCGTCCAGATGGGTGACCAGGCGAAATCTTGGGCTCCATATTACGTAAGTAAAACTTGCGTTGAGAATTTAGGACTGTAGACAAGTGATAAGAGAAAGAACTTGAAGCTTGGAGCACCAATGGTTTGGTGGGTACAACTTAACCATTACGAAGACGGCTAGTCGTGTCTCGTAAATATCAGAGAAATGAATTAGATCTCTAGACAAATTAACACACAAATTCTGTACTACGTTTTGGAGAAATACTTATTCCATAATTTAGCAATCTGCGTAAAGCTCCCGATAGATTAAACAGAAACATCGACGTCTTATGACGTTCAACACATGCAACCAGAAAACGACAGCCAGTGATGTTGAAGCATCTTCATCAAGCTCCCTACGTTTCAATTACTGAGAACTAAACGATCTTATCAAAGATCTGAACCTCTCTAAAGAGTCTTCAAAAATAGTTAATTGCCTCCAGATTAAACGAAAAGAATCTACTTTACTCGAGTATTAATATTTCATTTTATCTTAGAGGAGGTAAAGTTCTCATGTCTTTTTTCTCTCAGGAAAGTAGGGGTCTTATATATATAAGAGGGGTCTTTGATAAAACGGGTTTGTTGGAATACACAACAGACAAATTGTAACTTTTTTTAAGGTTCCAAATGTAGTTTGAAATATGTCCTTTTACACACGGTGAGAAATAGGATCAAGAACCTTGGTCCATTATACCAGTTCGTAAGAGGAATATTAAACAATATTACTAAGTTCTGAACAAATTTAGTAGGAAGAGCATCTATGGGTGATTTGTGTCTAAAAATGGTAAACGTCCTCCTTGGATAGTAGTGTGCATAAAAAATATCCTTGTTTTTTACGTCTTTCGGACAGCAAAGCCTAGAATGAACAATGGATCACCAGGAATATCGTAATTAGAGGACAATTAGATTATAATTATTAAAGGACAATAAATAAAATTATAGGACTATTAATTGATGAACTTTTGGTTGCGAAAGAAAAAATTCATTTTCACCCTTGCATGCAAATTGCATGATGCAATTTCTAAAGGCGATAGGTAGGTTCGAGATAGGTTTCGTTTTGTTTACCTGAGACGTATTGTACAGACCGTGGTACTAGTACAGAACAACTGAAAGCCAGGATATTTGATAATCCACAGATGAGGCAACTTCTTAAAGATCTACAATTTACTAAATCAATACATGAGATCTAGACAACACTTTGCATTCGTTTGTTAGGGTACAAAAATTTTCCCTTGGGAATCGTAACACAGAGATTTGTGTAGATTTAGTGGGAAATACGTTTTTCAACTTCCATTTTCTTGGTTGTAGCATGAACATGAAAGTTCACATTTTCTACAACCACTGAGAATGATTTAAAAAAATCTAGGTGGTGTTTCTGAAGAACAGGGTGGAAGATTTCATCAGGACTTCAAAACTATGGAATATCAAGGAAGATGAGATAACCACATGGTGACCGACTAGAAAAAGAATAGACTAAAAAAAAGACTAAGGACTTGTTGGTGAGTACAATGAGCAAGGGAAATTTATTTATTATTTTGCCCAGGGAAACTTTATGCAAGAAAGTGGTGCAAAAAAAGTTGTCGGGGATAAGTTATGAGTGTAAAATTTGCTTTGAGTTATAAACCTGTTTCGTGGAATTGTTTTGTATTGAACTGGCAGTTGGAGCAAATAGTAATAATATTACCATGAAATGCAATAATCAAAATTTTAATTTATAGATTTAATTTCACAGGAGGTTAATATAGCGTCTTTCAAAAACTGGATCTGATAAACCAAATCTAACTGCAGTTTTGAATTCTGAAAAAAATTTACCTATATGAAGCTAAATATCTATTGGACTGAATAATAATCTACACAAAAAATATAAGCAAGTAGATGTTGAAAAAACAGTAAAGAACAGAACAGTTGTTTTTTAATATTTAATAAATCAATTCCTTTTAAAAATGTGCTTACGAGGTGTCCGTGAAGTTGTTTTGCAATTTAACAGAGTTATTTCACAGCTAATAGATGAGATATTTCAATCATATTTATTGTTTTGTATTCAGTGGCTATCAAAGCTTTTAATTACATTGCATTAGTGTGTTTCAGGCTTCCTGTTAATGCGAGAGAATGAATCCCTAAAAAAACAGCCACTCCTCAAGAGAAGGCACAATGCGTATCATGGTTTATCGAAATAAAATCGGATACACAGATTCAGAGAAACTACAGCACTAACTATGGAGGAGATCCACCTTCACGCCCGGCAATCTGTGCCTGGCACAAAAAATTAATAGAGGAATGGGGGACCAAGAACAGCTGAGGAAAGCATCGATAGCACAAGACCTTCTTTTGAGCGTTCTCCCATAGAGTTCATAAGTACTGCTGCCAGACAACTGGAGCTACCACATTCATTCATTCCTACACAAGAAGTTACGGCTGAACGTTTAAGAAGAGCAGCTCTTACAGGCAGGCATTCCAAACAAATGATAAGCGAAGACGAAAAGAGTTTGCAGTTAACATTCCGGAATGAATTTCTGAGGATGAAACATTTCTCACACGAGTTTGTTTTAGTAATGATGCAACCTTTCATGTTTCTAGGAAACTAGACAAACACAATGTGAGAATCTGGGAATTACAACACCCGGAATAGGAGAGTTCGGTGAGATGGATCAAAAGTGTGTGGTGGGATCAGATACAAACGAATCATTGGTCAATTTTTGTTCAACTAATCCTCAATTACGGCAAATCTTTACGTTGAAATTTTGATTGAATATGTTGCACCACAACTAAACGACTTTTATCTAACCATAATTTTGCAGTAAGAGGGTGTAGCACCGGATTAAGGTTTGCATGTTCGTGGGTTCCTCAATTAAACATTTCGAGTCCGGTGTATTGAAAGAGATGGGTAAATTCCTTGGCCCCCTCGTTTACCAGATATCATCCCCTTGGACTTCTTTTTAAAGGGTTGTGTTAAATATATTGTGTACCGAACAAAGATAAGGAACGTTATGGACTAAGACGAAAGGATTACTGATGCCGTTACTGCTATTGAAGAGGCTATGCCACAGCAAGAATGTCAAGAAATCAAATACCGTCTTGATATGTTTTTTGCAACTCATGGTGCATATATAGCAGTTTCTTGAATAATGTAAAAAACTTCCGTATCTAAGTTTTATTTAACAATAATTTTCCGTGATATATTTTTGGCATTTATTTGTGAAATAAATATTAAATTCTAAAGAGACTTTTGGACACCCAATTCCCTTTACAGCGTTGTAAGTTAATGAATTGCATTGGGATAATTTGAACAAAGGACGAAAACAAATCCTGACATATCTAATTGTGAAAATACAAACATTTCTCTCCCGAAATCTTGCATCAGAGTGGATCATCTATGGCACCTAGCATGATAAAAACACTAAGAAAATTTAACATTTATTTCAAATATTTAAATAAATCATACTGGAACTTATATCTCAACGTGAAACGAACGCATTCTCTGAAACCAAATTCATATTCAAACTGTACAACATTCTCCTAAACTGTTGTCCATCTACTCGTACCTTCCTTCCCCTGATCTCGTGCAGCAACACCTGGGTGTTTGGCTGTCCATAATAAAGAGCATCTCATTACCTTCCCTCGTGATGGAGAACACGCCTAGGAAAAGTCATGCTGCATGCAATAAATTGCATAGTCTTCAAGTCATGGCCAAGTCATGACTAAGTCATGGCCAAGTCATGACTAAGTCATGGCCAAGTAATTGCTAAGACATGGCCAAGTCATGGTCGATTCATGGCCAAGTTATGGCCAAATCAAGGCAAAGTATTAGCCAAGCCATGGTCAACACATTACCAAGTCATGGCCAAGTCAATGTCAATTCAGGGCCAAGTCATGGCCAGGTCATGGCCAAGTCTTGGCCAAGTCAAGGCCAAGTCTTGGCCAAGTTAAGGCCCAGTCATGACCAAGTCATGGCCAAGTCAAGGCCAAGTCATTTCCAAGCCAGGGCCAAGTCATTTCCAAGCCAGGGCCAAGTCATGGCCCAGTCATGACCAAGTCATGGCCAAGTCAAGGCCAAGTCATTTCCAATCCAGGGCCAAGTCATTTCCAAGCCAGGGCCAAGTCATTTCCAAGCCAGGGCCAAGTCATGGTCAAGTCTTGGTCAAGTCATGGCCAAGTCATTGAAAAGTTAGGGCCAAGTTATATGACCAAGTTTTGTTCAAGCCTGACTCTCTCTTCCACAGCAGCGTTCTTAAGAAGATTGGTTGATATGAGACCAAGCCTCCACAGGGATGCCGGGAAAATTGTTGTTTGCATTTCTATTCAATCTTGTGTGAGACGCTCGTTCCAACTAGTATCAACAAATTGCCGGACTAGAAACCTAGAACTGTAATATTTAAATTCTTCAGAATGCTGTGATATCTATGTAAATTGCCTAGAACATAAACTTTCAAAGGAACATGAAGCAACATAATTTTCATTTATGTCATCATTTTGCAACTACGTAAATACAAAGTATAAAAACTTTCGATGAAAGTATTATTTGTTCATTAGCATAAGAATGTTTGAGTGTGTCGATGTATTGGAATGTGCTCCAGTTTCATTTGACCAATCAGAAAAATGCCTATCCCTCTCACATATTCCTTTTGAGCTCACTGTCTCATCATTTCAACTAGACTTTACTCATTCCTCTTGCTTCTGTGAAAATATCATAGAATAAGTCCAAAGATATTCCACGGTGTACGCTTTCTGTATCCGATTAATTTTCCAGCACAGTTGGCCTCATTTGGGTCTCTCTATTCTTCGTTCTATGAAACTGAGCTATTTCGAACGTAAGTCATTCTGAAATATTTTTATTTGTTACTCAGCTATTCGTTTCGTGCATAATTCAATTATGCCCTTCATAAGTGCATTAAAAGTTTAATAATTTATGTCAATTTACACATAAACGTAACAGCTTTAATAGGTATTCTTCCCCATCAGTGCCAAACATTTAGCAATAAGGGCAAATCTAAAACCTGCCCATTGCATCGCACAATGTGACGCTCACACCATACTTTTATTAAACTAACGTGACCATACTTTTATTAGTTAAATCCTACTTGCAGACAGGGGCGTGCTGATGCGCAGGAATCTAACAGTCGTTCATACAGAACGCATTACAGGGGGAGATTTCAATTCAAAGATTGCCTGAGCAAACATTGTACAGTACGCCTCTGTTCTCGTCCTATGAATACAAATGAGGCGCTTGCTTCACAGGCGACATTTCGTGGTTTTTCAAAACTAAGGGGCGCTGTGTGGTCTCTGGAAACTCATTTTCTTTGTCACTTTTTTTCGGCGCGTGTAACGAATGCTTTCATACTTTTCCAGTGATTGGAAAAACTCCATCAGATAGAAACAAAGGTAACACTCGTGTTTGAGTTGATGGGAAAACATCGTAGAATTTTGACAATTTGAGAAAACAAAAGTACAAAGGAAACTGTTTACATCATGAATAAACGCGATTTGAAAAAAAAACTCAGAAATGAGGTATACCTACGAGACGTACTCTGTTCGAGGATAGAAATACGTTTAACAAGGAAGCGACGTAATTTTCAATCAATAACTCTAGGTCACGTCAGAGCAGCTTTGTAAACTGAAATTGTTTGGGGAACGTAAGTGCATTAATTCGTAGCAATGTTGAGCGAATTTAGAATCCATTACATTAATACTGAAAATTTATTTTTGAAATTTGCCATATTTTTCACTGAATGTCGTCAGGCACGCTGGGTCTTCGTATTACCATGAAATTTAATTTTAGTTACGTTTAAGACATGTGTTTGGAAACATTGTGTCAGTGGATTAATGTATTTATGGCTGTTTGAACTGAAATTTGAAATTCTAGTTGTACTAGGTATAGTTTGTTACAGGCTACTAAGCACTGGTTATCGCGTTAGATGTAAAATAAAGTAGATTTTGATACATACATCTTTTATGTTATGTAAGACTTCAGAATCGCTTTATTTTTCAAAGTTATTGCAGTACACATCAAATGACTCACAATTTCCCTTTTCAAAGTTATTGCATTACAGTTCAAATTACACACAATTTCCCTTTTCAAAGTTATCGCATTATTTCAAATGACACGGAATTCTCCTTTTCAAAGTTATTGAATTGCTTCAAACGACACGCAATTTCTCTTCTCATGCTGAGAGAGTCTTTAACTAACATGAGCTCATCTAAGCCCTCGTTACAATAATCATGCATTCACAAAACACAACCGTGAAATCAGTTTCGAGAAGTTCATTAATGAACACAATGAAAGTACTGTCGGAAGTTGTGTGAGGAAAGTGTTTGTGCCGAGACGACTAGGCTAATGTAACCTTCCTTAACCCAACTTGATGGAACCATAAACTCTGGAAGCAAGCGCCAAAGTTGGACGCTCTGCGGAATCTTTGCAATGTTTATAAGAATCAAAAGCTCTGGATAGCGCGTGAGCCTCGGCAAACTCGTTGAGAATTCCCTCATCTTCTGGATGGCTAACGAATGTATTGCATATGACCGCAGGCAGAGCTCATCTTGGTTAGAGCTCGATTTCATACTACGCTTTTTGCAGTAATGTAGGAAACTTTTCTGGTTTTATCGAGTCTGGTTCTATCAGACAGTGAAAAAGGTATTCACAAAAGCTATTCAACTAAATTATGTTCTATTTCAAATCCCCATTCATATTTCAAAATATTTTTGTCTTAAGATAAAGACGATGGACCAATTTCTTATGGAGTTCTATCTAATGAGATATTACCTTCATAGTAATTACCGTATTAAACATCGTGTATCCTTTCGTTTGCCACTTAATGTTGGGTAAAAAATTTATGACCAAACACTGAGAGGCTTTAAATTGTTGAGACTTTTTCAGTTATTAACGGCAATAAAAAACTTTATATACGTATGTTCAAAATTATTCAATATGAGGAGGTCTATAAACTCTTGTTTATGGGCCTGATTATATCAGTTAGTAGAGAAGACTTTGAAGCCAACGTGCTAAATTCTATTCGTTTACTAACATTTCATAATATTGAATAGTCAAAGTTTTAAGTTATAATAAAAAGGTCTTTGATCGTAGATAGCTTCTGCAGCTGAAAAAAATAAGTAGATGAATTGATAATTTTTGTGAATTCACGCGTGTAACGCGAAGAGCATCAGCCGTTTTGTCTACAAAAAAGTTACTAGTTCACATTTTTTTGACGTAGTAAGAACTCCAGAATTAGTTTATGAGCTTTAATATAATCTATAAATGCCTTCACTCATTTTACGTAAATGAGAAAGCACTTTTTTATTTTAAAACAAAAACATACTGAATTTCGGCATTGTACATGGTTTTCGTATTATCAATATCATGCTAAAAAACAAGTTGCGAATATGTATACTGAATTCATTATTCCATCTAATTTTGTGCATGAAACAAGCACAGATCACAGAATTTTTTTTCATAACAATAGTGTTAGAATATCCTTAAACTCTCTTCGTATCTTGTATTTCTGTGTGTGATTGAAATCCTGCCGTAGCGCGCTGGATGATGTTTTGCACAGCGTGTTGATCTACTAAGTCTTCTGTTTATTGCACGCGCATCAGGCGAATACCGTGAGCTTGGAGTACAACAATTTTACTGTTCTGTCAGAAAAATTACTGCGGAGACAAAAAAGTTTTAGGAGCTCATATCTGAAGAATGAAAATTTTCAGCGTATACACGAGTGCTCCTTTTATTAACATCTACATAATGTTTCTGATGGTGGTTTTTCTTTAGTTGCAAGTTCTTCGTCCAGTGAAGAGCGTTTTATTTTTGATGTGTGTATTCTGTTGACTCCTGCGCTTTGGCTGCTTGCAGGAGGCCAGCGTGAGCTCAGAGGAGAAGAGGTCCTGGCTCAATTTAGAAAACAATTTCAAGTCTTGGAGAATTTATTTGCCCCTAGACGAAGCGAAAAGACTGAATAAAGGAATTCCGGATCAATACTGAGTCTGACATTGCAGGGATGCCGTTTATGAAGAGCAGTGCTCCAAACAGCATGAGTTCAGATGCAGAGCTTAGGGATATTTAAAATACACGCGAGAAACCAAATTTCGTTTTGTGTAATGAAATTTATTTGTTTCATATTATTTAGCACGTTATTCATCGCCATGCTCAGTTTACGATTTTTCAGATTTTAAATATAGGAATGTAAAGCTTGATCGTCTCAACGTGTTCATTGTGATCGCCGTCGTTTTTAATATGCCGGAACTGTGCATTTTAACAAATTGAACAAAAGTGCGTTACTAAAGTTTGATTATTCAGACAAAAAATAAAATAGAAAAGTAGAGATAGGATAAATTTTTTCATCTGATTATTATTTTTGACCTGTATAAGTTCCTTGGATTGCAAGTTTTTCGAACATCATAATATACCAGGAACGGATGAATTTTTAGAATTTAATTTTTAGTTTACTGCACAGTACTGAGGCATGTTAGAGACGTGTTGACTAGCGAGGATTGGTTCAAGCCTCGACTGGAAGGCCAAGGTTTCCAGCAACACATGGTCTCAGAAGTGTTAGGCCTTGTGCTTGTGTCTCATTGAAACAGTATTACGTGGCAAGCAAGAAGCCACTTTTCCCAGAAATTCCTTTCATCATTTACTTGGTGCAGTATCTCACGTGACAGAGAAAATTTAGGATTTGCTAAGAAGTCGGTTCGCGTGCTGCCCAGGCTAAACTTCGCTCGAACATCACGGAAATTTTGAGCCAGCGTTGTAGACTGTGACTCTAACATCGGAATAATATCGAACCGTTACTCAAATTTATTTCAATGTTCGTAAATTCACAGCGTTTTTTCAAATATTATACAATACATTTATGAAAAATAGGACAATTGGACAAAACTAGGCGGGAGCGTGAAAACTTCACGTATATTGGTGGTTAGTTACTAAAAAGCAGGTGATATTTTTTATGATTTAGTCTATCATATGATAGAAAGCGAGAGAAAAACATTTCAAAAAATAAGAACGCTACAAGCACACATCACAGTTTACGAATATAAATAAATTGTTTAATCGATTAAAATGAACCGCTACTAAACGACGGAGTGGGAGTCAACTAGTTATGAAACTATTTTTAGTGAGAAGAAGACATAGTGTAAGTCTCGTTTGAATCTTCTGAAAACATTTCACTGTCTTGCAAAAGCAATGTTAATGAAATTGTCAAGTTGATGAAATGACGAGGTGTTCTCGTACGTATAAGAAACTGAAGACAACTTCGAAACATAGATCCAAACAAACGCTGCTGGTATCTCCAAGCTGCTAATTAATATACTTACCGACAATAGGAGGTGCATGACTTATTTAGATTAGTGAATAGTTTGTAACTTATTAGTCAGTAAATAATACATCTGTCGCTACATGCAGGCACATAAATTGGTTAGATTTATGAATAATTAGAGCCCTATTAGTTACTAATTTATACATTTGTTGCTACATGCAAGCTCGTAAATTACCAGCATAATGAGTTTGTTTTACTGAAACTGCATGGCCACCAGAGCACAAAACATGCAACGCTGCGCATGTGTTGGTGCATGCAATTTTTTCTGCTTGTAATGCAGGAACCAGATAAACTGACTGACAGACTGACAGATTTAAACTGACTATTTCCTCATACTTCAGAGATGATCATCTAGGGATCACAGTAATGTGTTAATAGGAGACTCTACCGCACGTCACAAGGTGGACGGAAACAGTTTCTGGAATCAAGATTACTAGTCTTGAGATGTTAGTATTCGGAATTGGAAACTATTTTATATTATATGTATATATGAATGAAATAAAGTTTTTTCTGTTTTCATTCTGTATGTTTCATCGACTCGTCGCTCATCACGTAATAACTTGAAAAATACCATGATTCCAAAGTTAAACCTTTTGTAGTATCAGTTGGATAAAAATGATTATTTGTAAATTGTTATTCGGTGAACGCGTACAATTTCAATACTATAAATGAAACATAATTTTTTAGAACAAAATTTGCAAAGATACTTAAATATTGGTAGCAAAGTCCGTATATTTTTCTCATGAAATTACCAATTTGTTCAACAAAACCTGTGACTACACTTTTGCTGAACTGGTTCGCTCATCTCACTGATAGTATACGGAAATAGAGATGAAAATTACTACACTGGAACTTATTTAAATGGGCTTGAAGTTTATAATGAGATGGAAGAAATCATTCTTGACATTAATATCAAAACTACAAGGCTTCGTCTGGAACTGCAATTTAAGACTCTGTCAGATATACGATGCCCCTCTAATGTTCTTAGTTTATCTTACTGGACCTAAATAGAAGCCCATGGGACCGATGCATACGGTATGGAGCGAATAAATCAACTCCACAGGGCACACTGACTATAACGAGGACTAGTACTCGTAATTTTGGTCTACAGTCAAGAATTATTGATTCTGTCTCATGCCTCACTGACATAGAGGCGCAATGTGAGGCAATCATTGCCACAATGAATGAATGGCAAAGACGCTACTAAATAAAAAATTCATTTTTGAGGGTACTGAAATCTTACAAATGAGCATAATTTAATAGTTAACCAACAAAATGACCCCAAGAATAATGATATGTACAGAATAAATTGTGTTGTGGGAATTTCGATTTGGCAAACTTTGTATGGCGATTATTCAAAGCTTGTTTTTGGCATCTTTGCTCTTGTGGCACCCGATGCCCCTTATAATACCTTACTGATACTGATGTTTTATTATGACCCATGTAAAGTGTATATGAGTATGTATAGTTTACTAAACACACACTGGGGCTGAAAAAGTTGATTAACTTGATGTGAACCAATAATTTTAGTAACAACTGTATACATGCATGAAAATCTAGTTGTCAATACTTCGTACAGTATATTTATTAGCAAAGGTGCCTTTAGAAGATCATTCGTATGAATTCTGATCTGATCCACACCATTACAGCTTACAGCTACTCCCTTATAATATCCCTGAAGCGAAATAATAACTACAAATACCAATGTCAGCACGTACATAAGTGTTCCATCAAGTTGGAGAAAACATCCTGCGCGAAATTCTTTTTAGTATTCACAGCGCTACTTAGACAGGCAGCAGACACATTATTTTGATGACAGACTGTATGAACTGTGGTAGTGTGTGGCCCAGCAGTTACAGTGCAGGAGTCCCTGTGTGATTAGTGGCATAGTCAGAGAGAGAAAGAAGCGAGGGAACATGAAATGAGCGTCGTGCAGGTGAGGGACAAAAGGAGTAATGACACAAGAAGGTCATTGAATTGACTCGCTTTATTCTAAGTGTCAAAGTCTTGTGTATGTTGTTTGCTTATTTTGCATGAATGAAGAAAATGTTAGCCCATCAATGCAAAAGATTGATCAAATGATAAAGGACTTATCAATTCTTTATAGTCACATTTAACAATCGAGAATGTTGAAGTCGACAAGCTTCTGTAGCTTGTAAAAAATAATGGAAACGATATCTATTAATTCCCCCAAAAATGCATTTCAAAATTCAAGAGCCCACGAGAAGATTAATGGTTTTGTACATAGCTACATCACTGCTGCTATAGCTTATTTCAGTCGTGCTGCAAAAAAATAAGAAAGCAATATTTAAAGATTTCCCGTGTTTCTAGAAAAAATTGAAATTATTTTACAATTGTAATTGTTTTATGATGTAATCACCAGGGATTGCAGTCGCATTTTTGTTAAGAAATAGAGTAAAGTTCTCCCATATTCATCCTTACACCATTATTGAACTGTTACGCCTACACAAGAAAAAATTCCCGCATCCTTTTTCTTCTCGAACTACATCTTCTTGCTCTTGAGATATGCTTCTCTTTTACTTTCTCTTTATTTATTTAAAAGTCGACGCTGCCTTTTCGAAGGAGTTTCCATCTTGAAGGGGAAGAAGGCTAACGACGAAAAAGATCACGTATTTTATAGTAATCTGGTGCCTTTGATATCCACAATACTTGAATCTAAAAAGTGGAAATTTCTCTCATCTTTCCACAGTGGGACACCAAAAACATATATGTATATAGATATATTTGTTTTATATATACACTATGGCTTTTATTATGAAGTATTCATGATGGTCATCATTATTAAAGTAATAAATAATGGGATTAATTATTTCTCTTATTATAGTTATCCAGGAAGACAGTCCCGACTTTATTCATAAGCCTCAGACTCGCTTGAACGCACACGTAAAGATTAGGTTAGAGAGAAGGGAACGTGTGTTGCGTGAACTACTTTGTTATTCTACAGTGGCGTTTCCGTCTTCAAGCTGGCGTGTTGTGTACATGGCAGGCCAGAAGACTTCTGACGAGAATTCCATGAAGCTGAAGCGAGGACAGAGATTATGGGGCAAGTTTTGCAAGTCGCCAAGTAAACCCTTAAGAGGATTTGCGAGTACCGCAAACTTTAGAGAAGTTGGTGAGTCTGTCTCACGTAGACGCTCACTGAATTGCGCCATAGAATCATGAACTAATCAAGCCAAAGTTTGCTGGGACACATCACCTGGTGAAGTCCATTATTTTTATGTTCCTCATCCAGTATAAAAGCAAGATATTGTGGAGAGACAATGGGATTTTAGCAGCGTACATAAATGTTAAGCGGAACTTGTCATACAAAGACGAGGCTTACTAAAGAATGCGCTTGGAAATCTCGGAGGTTCATGAGAGTATTGTGTGGTCTGTAGGATTTCTTATTTGCTACGAAGACCCTAATATAACCATCATGAAAAAATGTTGCTACAAACTTAGAGCTATATGCTAATGCTTCAAGTTCCTTTGTATCAATAGTATTTAATTTTAATTTTTTGTTACATATATATGTTCAACATATATATATATATATATATATATATATATATATATATATATATATATATATATATATATATATATATATAAATATATATATACGTATATACTGTATATATGCACCGTATATATCTAAACTATGCTTTACAAACTGAAACATTCACACATAATATTTTCACACATTTAGTCATCTTCTAATAAATTTGTGTAAATTAGGCATATATTTAGTGTAAATTTCGTGTAAATTTATAGGCAAATTAATTTTTCAGCAGTTCAAAAAATCCACTGTTTTAAATTTACGAAATTCTCATTTACATGATCATTGCCATGAACATTTCTATTTCAGAGTACGTTGCAAAACAATTTGATTAAAACCTACATAAAATGGACTACTATTCTCTCACAGAACATGATGGATCACGAGCCACAGAGTTAACATTTAGTTTGTGTTTCGAGCGAGGGGAGTTCTTCCTTTATAATTAGGCTCTCATTAGCACCTTGTTGCAGTGACAGGGTAATTTATCCTCCCCTGCGAGGCTTTAAAACTGGCGCAGTCGCAACTCACTGACATGTCACGAAGGGCCTCTATTTATAAGCCGTCACAGACGAGTAATTTTCTCGGCGCCGCACTGAAGCAATTACACAACCCCTATCCCTCTGTCAACATGCAACTGAGCAACCGCGTTTTTATTGCTGGGGTGAGAAACCTGCAGTGCTCATTGGCTGTATGACAGGATGATATCTACGATGTATTGTATTGGTTCCCTGATAAGCGTTAGGTGCTTGCAGTGCTCATTGGCTGTATGACTGGATGATATCTACGATGTATCGTATTGGTTCCCTGCTTGGTGTTGGGTGCTTGCAGTGCTCATTGGCTGCTTGACTGGATGATATCTACGATGTATCGTATTGGTTCCCTGCTTGGTGTTGGGTGCTTGCAGTGCTCATTGGCTACTTGGCAGGATGGTATCTACGATGTATATTGGTTTACCGCTAGGTGTTGTTTACTGTTAATATTTATTGTTTATTTGATCGGGGTTCGATGCCTGCAGTTAATGTTTTTCCTTTGTGGAAACTAGCAACATTATGCATTTGTAACCGTTTTACCTAATCTTTGAAACCTGCGGTATCTTTTCGATTTCTTACTAGCTGCCATAGGGTGCTCATTGCTGTCTTTCTTTCATAATGTGAAATTAAAAAAAAAGTACATACATCATGAATTGCACAAACCTGCAATGCTCATAGTACTTCCACAAGATAATACAAAGCTACTGTATGTATCAGGCTTGAAAAACATGTAAAATTCTTGGTGTTCAGAGCCAATCAGTTGTTTTGGGGAGCAAAAGTTGTTATGATCTGTCATTCGGGTGCTGGATGTTACAGTCGTAAGTTTATTGTCTTTTTGGTGTTCGAACTTAACTGTAGGCTTGGTTATCTAACTTGCCAACAGGAGAATTTTATTTTTTCCGTTGCATGTTCAAAGTTAACTGAGGTTTTGTCTTTTTATTAAGTAAGTGTATAATAGAAGCAGTAAAAATTCTCAACTCTGTGCACCGAGTTTGACTCTAGTAGTATTTTTGCTTTACATTCATTACTTTAAATTCAACATATGCCATATTATCTGTGCCACTAAATTGAACGACGATTTATTCTTTGAAAATTTAATCTCAGTTCAGCCGTTTGCAGACTTAGTGTTGATCTGTAAAAAGATTCTCGTTCTACACCCAGCCAAATTAACTGCACAAGTTTTAATCAAAGAGACAATGGAGGTCATCGAGAGGAAGTCCCTCAAAAAGATTTTAGTTTAAGGTTTGGAGCCTAGACTGCCTGAACAGTTAACTGAAAATAAAGAAAAATAATAACAATCAGTTCATCAAAATCGAGTCAGATTTATGAAAGTACTAGTAAGCCCCCGCGGGAAAATTCACGGGTTTTTACTGAATTTTTTCGTTTGATTTACCAGTGAACGCAGGCTTTGCGAAAGTTTCCACATTGAAGGACGTGCCTTTGGTATTCACAATACAATGCTTACAATTCCACTAAATAATAATACACAGTTTTTTGCTTGCTTGCTTGCTTGCTTGATCCGTCTCTCTGTCACGCTCTTAAGGATTTAGATAGGAGGAAATTCGAAAGGTTTGTAAGCATTATATTGTGGATACGATAGGCACATCCTTCAACCTAGAAATTCTTTCGCAAAGCCCGCGTCCACTGGTAAATCAAACGAATGAATTCAGCAAAAAACATGTGAATTCTCTCGTGTGGGTCCACTAGTACTACATGTATACCCTACGGAATTTCTTCCTATCTAAATCCTTAAGAGCGTAACAGAAAGACAGACCAAGCAGTAGGGAAGCAAGCAAGTAAGCAAGCAACAAACTGTGTATTATTATATAGTGAAATTTATTATACACCAAACAGAAAAGACTAAATACACAAGATATAACATCTTTCAGAAGATATTCATTTTGCTCTGAATTTAGAGATGACAGTAATTTGTGTGTATTAAAACTCCTCATGAAACAATCATACAATGCTAGCTTGCAATCAAATTAAAATTTAATTTAATACAAGCTTTTCTTTCCTAACGAGCATTTTGGTCGTTGTCTTATTGCCACGTCGTATGTTTTCTTTTTTACCAGAAATTGAAATTAAGTTTTTTGATATTACAGTACAATATGCAAACGATGAAACACATTTTTATCAAGTCGTCATACGATTTATGGGACACTAGTGCTAGACCATCAACATTGTATAATAAAGCGCCAGATGTCTTCTGAAATAAATAAATTCGTATATTTTTTGTGCGTAATTTCTTCTATGTTAATACGATGGGAGTCTTACTTAAATACTGGTAATTAAATCCGTAGACTTTCAGACTTATAGATTCTTAAGCGTTGGAGTTAAATCCGTAGACTTTCTGATTAGGTTTGAGAATCTGTTGCTTTAAGTTTTTCCTTCAAATGCATGATATTAAAACCCATTATTTTTAACGGGCATACACTCTAGTATGTTATTAAATTTATTATTCATGAGTCAATTATCCCCAAACAAGGGCTGTTGAAGGTTAGTCTGAGTGTGTGCTACTATTTATAATGCCCCCAGTACTATCTATACATGACTTAGTATTCTGCTTCCTAGGGCTTGTTGATACTAGTTTTATATATGGCTTGTCAATACTCGTTTATCTAACGTAGATTGTCGAAAATTTTGTCTACATGGTTTGTTGAAACTATTTTATAGACGAGGTTTTCAAACTTCGTTTGTCAAACTTAGCTTGCTAAGATGGCTTGTCAACACTCACTTGTCAAACTTAGCTTGCTAAGATGGCTTGTCAGCACTCACTTGTCAAACTTAGCTTGCTAAGATGGCTTGTCAGCACTCACTTGTCAAACTCAGCTCACCCACATGGCTTATCAGTACTCAGTTGTCAAGCTTAACTGCGTTTGTCAGCATGGCTTGTCAGCAAATCTTGCATATTAACGCACACGCACACATCACTCCAGTTTTCTAAGAGTCCAGGAAGATTATTTAGATTGTGATCATGGTATACAAAAGACTTTAATTGACTGATGCTGAGGGAAAACTGGTAGAAAGGCATTTATTTAATTGTTTCCATCATACGTTTGATTCAATATAAAAGCTTCATTTTCCTTAAGTTCTTTTTCGTTCATTCGTGTTGGTTTAATAGTCTGACTTTAATTTCTTGACCCTAAATGTTTATTAAGTGGAAGTAATTTAGTCTCTGAATAAATAATATGAATACGGAAGGCGAGTATTATAGGATATTTAAAGTTTTTTCTTAGCTGTGAAAGAAAGAACTGCTATTTCTTCTTGAAATTGCTTTACATAGGATAATTTCATTCTACAAAAAGCTTTATTTTCGTACGTATTTTACATTGCTTGTAGCCATATTTTCTTTACATGCAAATCGATTTTCCATAAACTTTAGAATGAACTGCTGATGTTCTGTATTTGCATTACTGAGATTGCTCGAACTGGGTATGATTTTATTGAGTAAAATTATTGAAAATTGCTTTATTCACTTTAATTGAATAAAAGAACATTAGACTTTACTATACGTCAACCTGGAGACAAATTTGATTAATTAACTAGTATTATACGAAAATTTGCTTCCAATCGATAGAAATTATTCAGGGGGCTGAAATGTTGTTCAAAGCGAACACAAAAACCAGAAACAACTGACAGAATATTGCGTGATTGCAAGACACTTAAGTGACATTATATTTCTTATTTCAAACTCTGCACAGAATCAGGTGTCATAAAGTTACGTTCTTTCATTAATTCTCTGTCAATAAAAATTAAATTTGTTGCAGGCTTATGGAGAGATGACTGACTTACTTGCACAGGCCTGATTCTGTGCAAGTAAGTCAGTCATCTCTCCATAAGCCTGCAACAAATTTAATTTTTATTGACAGAGAATTAATGAAAGAACGTAACTTTATGACACTGAAGTAATATTTTCAATTTCATTGAGCTCGTGCTTGGATAATGTTCTTAGTTTTATCAAGTACTGATAACACTTATTAGCATCTATCTAGTAACATCATCTAGTAACGTCATCTAGTAACATCATCTAGTAACATTATCTTAATCTTAATATAATCAATCAAATGTATAAATTCAGTCACGATACTTTGGGTAATTTCATATACTTTTGTAATCACAAACTTCATCACCGATAATATTAAAGCAGAGATAATTCATACTCGTTCAAATTTTCAACCAATTGAACAAAAGTTTCTGCCATTTGAAAGTAAAAGCTTTCAGTAGGCTTTCCATTTTTAAGTGTGAAATGCGCTGAAAACGTTCCCGCGTGTCAGAGTTTCATTTTAATTTATGACTTCGGATTCCTTTGAAGTTCCGGATTTTCTATCCTTGCATGGGAACGAGGCTTGGGATTTGCCTAACAAGTGCTCAGTAAAAGCGGCTGTGGTACTCGTCCCCTGAAATAACGTGTCTGTCAAGAAGTAAATTAAGCTACAGGCGTTGATCCCTCTTTATGGTCTGCAAACAGCATTCAATAAAGCATTGCAATATCCATTGACTATGATTGGCTGTTCTAAACCCTCTCGATAACAGCGGTCCAAGCCGATATTCCTAGATCTCTTCGTATTATTTGAGATTCACTTCGAATTTACCGCAAGTTTTCACGCTGACTATCATTCACTGCAGCCTAGAAATATGAAGAAATTTTTGCAGCGAGCGCTTTGGGCTCGAGGGGAACGCTCGGAAGAAATGTATTCAGCATTAAAAAAGCCTCGAAATGAGTTACAGTCTTTTCTATCATTACATTCAAAAAAGTTCGACATTTTGTTGGATGAACGGATGCCGTGTATTAAATATGATACTACTTTAGTCATGCAATTTCCTCTCCAGAAATGAAATGAAGCTAATTCCTGTGCATTTTATTGAGATTTTCACTGGTGTATGAAATGTATGCTTTATTTGCAGGTATTCTATGCAAAACATTTATCATAGGAGAATCTTACTGCTGAATGTTTGCCTTCCCTGCAAAGATTGTTTTGTTGTAAATTGTTCTTAAAACTTCGACAGCCACGTCACTCTCACATGTGCCACAGTTCCTTGTACGTCAAGTGTAACATAACCTTAGAAGAAACGTTAATGTTTTAAAATCTTTATAATTTTTAGAAACATCCCGTTTTACTTTTATTCCAAACCATACACAGAGTGTGGCAACATAACTTCTTTTTTTTCAAAGGAAGTTCCATTCAAAAAAAGAAAGTTATGTTCCTGCGCCTTGTACTTTTCAGTCATAACAAAACTGGCATTGGGAAAACATTAAGAGGAATGGTAACGGCATGGCAGTCAACGTGTTAAGCTTCTTTTTTGACAATATTTCCGAATATTTTTTGTATTATTTGGAGCATATGAGGACAGGAGTTGTTGCACTTGTGTTTGACTTTGTTCTAACGTCTTGAATGAGAATAATATATAATAGTATTTGCATGTAGAGATAATCGTCCTCTATTCAGATTAATTTTATACCTGACTTACACTTTTCTTAAATGTAACTGAAAAAAGCTTGATTTTTACGAGAGATGTAGTTTGCATAAAAACATCATTCATTAACGATTAATTTACGCTTACTGCTTTATTCGCGATACTTGAAGACTTGGCAGAACTAATGAGTGCACTAAAACAATTGCAATAAAACAAAACAACAGACTACAATGCGCTGTTGCAAGTTACGCTGCAGTAGCAACTCATGAACTGTCGTCCTTGACACTAAAACTCGACTTCTACAAAGTCGAGCGTCAAGTTTTCACTACTTGAGTAAAAACATATCAAATTTACAGTGTTTTCGTATAGTACCCAAGTATGATACTATATATGTATCATTCTTGTATTGTACTTTGGATTTCAACGAACCGAGTACATTTGCACTATAGGTGCGATCTATGCACGTAAATTTAAAGCAGATAGGATTAAGCCTAATGCTCTTGAGCTCCGATTTAAGAGCCTTACATTATTGACGTCAAGGCTTAAAGCTTCACCCGCTGGGCAGCGTTACCGACCGCACTGCAAATGAAATATCATTTGACTTGTTTTTAAAGAACGTTGTAAATTTACTCCTAATAACCTCTACATGTTGCAGGAGTTATTGAAACTGAAGAAACTATGTTGATTGACGTAATAATTGCGAACAATTAGGTCAGTTAGTTAGTTCTGCCCGTGGTTCAAACAAAGAAAACACGTGATCAAATCTTACGTTAGATTGAACTTTTTTCGTCAGTGTAGTGGTCTTTATCATTAAAAACTTCTTTCCGTCGATTTATATCATTTACAATACCATTAAAGAAAACCTCGTTCGATTACACAGAAAAGAACTCTGGAGTACGAGTTTCAACTTCCTCATTGCTTTTGAGAGTTAATCCATTTATTTTATTCTGTAAACTAAGGAACAAATGGTAGTGTGAAGGAAAGACCGGAAGAATAAGATGAATAAGCAATTTTTTCCCAGTGAAGTTCTTCGATCTTTTATAATAGGATTTTTGCAGTATGGGTTTTTGCATTGTCCTAATGAAGGATCACTTCTTTTCGATTTGCTAAAGCAGATCTTTCTTATTTAGAGCAGCGTCTAAATACTCAAATTGCTGATGGTAGATTAAGCATTGAATAATCTCTGACTCCTTTAAAATCCATCAAACCGAGAGAAAAATATTTACCGCAAGAGGCTTCCTTTTGGGTTGTTCGAGGGATATCTCCCACTGTCCACAACGTGTAATATTTTGATATTAGATCTATTTTTCATCGCCCATTCTAAGTCTTTTAAAAAATGGTGAGATGAGTGCTCGAGAATGAAAGGAAGAGCTGATTTCAATTTGATTTTTGCCGTTTTTTTCAGACAATTTATGAGATAATGATCTTCCAAATTTTGCAGTTTTCCCAAGCTGTTGAAAATAACGATGAGCAGTTATATAATTTGAACCAGTTTCCTTGCTAATTCTTCGACTGATACTTCACGACCTTCTTCAAGTGATGCCACAAGGAATTTTTTTATCAAAATCAACTGGACGTCCTTGGGCTTTATCTTCATTGCTGATATCTCCATTACTTAATTTTGAAACCATTTTCTGCAAGTTCTTTCCTTTAAGCATTGTTTTTCATAAGCTTAGTGAATATTTCGAGTCACCTCAGCTGCTGATTTCCATGGTTGTCAAACTCATAAAGTATGTATTTAAACGTCTCTGAATTCATGTAAATATCATTTGACGCCAAATGACGTCCCAAAATACTGTTAAATTTTCAAGTAAATCAAAATCAGATAGAACTTATGAGATGCCCTGATACATATCTGTATGTAGTATAGTATGATACTATATATATGTATCATGATTGGTACATACAGATATGATATAGAATAGAATAGAATTAGAATTCTATATTCTAATTCTATTCTATTCCATATCATATCTGTATGTAGTAAGAATGATCTCCGCACCTCAATCAGTATCGTACTTCTATGAGGCTGAAGTTGCTAAAAGTTTGTTGAGAAAACAAAGTAAGGGCTTATGGAATAACCGACGAACTTTGAAAGAGAAATTAAAATGTGCATTGCAGTGCAGAAGGGTTATCGTTTTCGTTGTGTGTATGGCTGTGATCACAGATCTACACACTTACTAATTTACTTGTTATAATTCCTCTAACTACTTATAATTTGTGCAAACAAAGAGGCGTTGCAGCGAAGAAGGTTTTATCCTAGCTACATTAATAAAAAACATTAATTAAGTACACAGTTTTTACGTAGTTCAGATTTCATGCAAAACACGACTAGTTTTAGAAGCTGGCTTGCATGTCCAGCAGACAAATTAATGTTTTAACTTCAAAATACACCGTTCAATGTAAAAGATGCTAAACAACCCGTCAAAAAAGTGGACGATGGAACAGTGCAGTTTATTATCTCAGACCCTAGTGCGTGTAAATTTTTGTGCTCTCTCAGTGGGGTTTAGTAAGAATAAATGTTTGTTATGGTTTTAATATTTGAATTTGAGAATGAAGATTCAAACATAGGGTAAGGAAGAAAAATGTCATTAAGTTTTAGAGGTTCATAACTATCATGAAATCGTACCTATACTTTTTCATTCTAGATTCAGATTGGTACATCTCTCTTTATTTACGAGTAACTAAACAAAATGCTTTCTTTAACGTATCTACTTATATAATACACAGTATATCTCCATCTCTCTATCCGTGAATTTCCGTTCCATTTCTTCCAAACTATTACTGAAGAAAAATTATTTAACTGAAATCAGAATCTAGAGTAAGTAACTACCTTGACTTTTATTCCCTTTACTCTATTAAATACGTACATTCAATAAATTTACATACAAAACTGAAAAATAAATTTTATTTCATAGATTCCTAATTTAATCACTTTTAAACCCTGTAATTTCCATGGCTACTATCTGGTTACAATATGATTCTAGCTTCAATACCTCTTTCTTGAGAAAATTAGTGCTTGAGCTGAAATGCTCGCGACTGCTTGTCAGATGACCGTACCTTCGTCAGAAGGCTGCGTCTCCCTCGGTTGAGAAACATTGCTATCTGAGCGGACGAGAGCGTGCCTGCATAGCTGAGGCGCATGCTGATGAGAAGGCTTCCGGCAACCACCACAATGTGGTGCCGCACCAGGCACTGCCACACAACAAAAATGCCATTTGCATTTCAAATGAGGCTCGCCTGCCAAGTTTGCTGAAGTGAACTGTCTTTGTGATCGAAGCTGACAATGTTTTCACTCGAGGGTTTTGCAGAACGCACCATATTTTGGGAGAGAGAGAGAGAGAGTTCAGCCGAGAAAACTGCACAATTGTTTCACTTGTGTTTGCATAAGGCGAGCAATAATGCACACAGAACTTGATTTCTTCAAAAATGCTTCACAATGAACAATGAAATAGAAAGAAACACTTAATATTTCTATGAATCATTCATACGATAGCATTTCTATGCACGTAGTTTCTCTGATATTTAATTTTTTTATGTACCTTCGTTTAAATCACCGTGGCCTCGTAGCGGTGTGGATAAATTGGCTTTGTACTTTTAAATGTTAAGCTAAAGAAACTAAGGAAGCTGAAGTTTCATTTGACTTTGTTAGTTCAGTAATTTGTTGTTACATCAAAAGTCCAACGCTTGATGCAATAAATTGACTAGAAGTGTTCACTATAACTTTCAAGTAACTTGCAGTTTGTTTGTATAAAGTTGTGAGGGTATCTCAAACTATATTAGCTTACGAATTATGGGTGGATAATTTTCCTTTACTGTAAATGATCTTATGGTTCAATTAATTTATGTTTTATTCTATTTACAAGAAATTTGGGTGAATTGTAACTGATTGTACTACGCAAGTTGGCTATAAACTCGAAAGGTAACAATATAATAAAACAGTTGTTGTCTCTCGATGGTATGTTTCTCTTTTTTTGGCAATCTACTGTGACTGCGTTTTCTATTATTCAGGCCAGATTCATGATTTATTTGCCAGTGGCTCAATAATGTCTCAGTTCTTGATCTGAGCAGAGCTTTTGGAATGCTAAAATAACTGAATTGCACCCGTTCATAACTCTGCAAACGTCAGCATGAGAATAATAGCATTTTCACGTTTCATGAGTACTCTTTTTCAATCACTAGTAGACTCACACGTGAAAGTTCACGTGCTTTTTACTGAATTTTTCTTTTAATTTGCCAGTAAGCGCTGGCTCTGTAAGGAATTTTCACATTGAAGGATGTGCCTTTGGTATTCACAATACAATGCCTACAATACGTGTCGAATTTCCTCCTATCTAAATCCTTAAGACGTGACAGAGAGACGGACCAAGCAAGCAAGCAAGCAAGTAAGCAAGCAAGCAAGCAAGCAAGCAAGCATGCAAGCAAGCAAGCAAGCAAGCAAGCAGGCAAGCAAGCAAGCAAGCAAGCAAGCAGGCAAGCAAGCAAGCAAGCAAGCAAGCAACAGACTGTGTATTATTATATAGTGGAATAATTCGTTTATTCGCTCTGAAATTTCATGAAATATTAAGCCTGTCATTTAAACGTTTAAAATACCGAATTATTCATCTAAAATATGAATCATTGAAAATTTCCGATTTATTTTCAAAAGACCTAATTAGTCGACTTCACTTTCTCAGCAGAGAGAGACTGAGGGCTCATCTAAGAATTCATTCACATCACAACAACGCTTGCGCACAACCGACCAACTCAGTCTTTTCAAGTCTGAGATCCTTCTATAGAAATGAGCAGCAGAACTCGGTACTCATCAATGGATTACCTGCGTTTAAGCACAGTTTTTTTTCCTGGATGTGGGGAATGAAACTCTCGTAGCACAGAGCCCTCTCAGGACAAAACACACTAAAGTAGAAACTGTAGAACCAAATCCACCCCCACGAAAAAGCAGGATGACGAAGCCTCTGAAAAAAATATACAGATGAAATTTCCAAATTAGAATTTTATTAATAACAATTCCTGGACTTTTCTTAATGATTTAAAACGTGTTATTCATTGCAAATATAGGAAACATAAATAGTGAAAATTTGATTGTTTTTTCTAGTTTGATCTTGAACTCAGGTGGTTTTCTTCGAATGAGGTTATATTTGGACTCCATCTCCCTCACCCAGATTCTAGCACGCAGGAGGCTAGGTGCGTGACCAGACCTCCTCAGGCTTGCATTAAATATGTTCGAGCTTCCCGTAGTTTGCCATTCACTTTGGTTTTGGGCAGCACTATGATCCAGTTATTGTATCTGACCTTCATCTCACTTCGCTCCTTCATCCCAACATTCTCCTCTTTTTAGTTTCTAAAATAACTCTACGACTTCTGTTAGCTTTTTAATGGTTAATTAAATGAACTACATGGGACATTTCTTGTTGAGATGTACAAAACACTCGCCGGGATGCATATAACGGGTGGAGAAAAGTCACTTCACTCATTAAAGAATTATTAAAACAAAACCTCATGGCCAAAAAAGAGTGTTATGTATGTACGTGTTAAATAAGTGTGAAAATCTAAGAGTTTTATCACGTATCGAGTATGCTGATGTGAAGGATATTTTGGACTCAAAAACTGTTCTATCAAGAGACCTAAAAGGGCAAAATCCGGCAAGAAACTTCGATCAAAAATAGTGAAAAGTTGTTTAAAACATAATAGATCTTTAGTTATAGTGCAGAAAGACTTCATGACAATATTTGATCACCGAACAAGTCCTTCTAGACAATACATTATTGCAATGATATTAAGGTTCAAAGAATCCTGGTCTACAGCTGATATCGAACGCTCTGGCACACCGAGAGCAGTACGAAATGCATGTGTAATTCAACGTTCATGCTGAACAATGACGGAGATTCGTTGATTGAATGTTGTCATGAAGTCCTTGAGCACTGCAACAAAAGATCCATTTTGTTTGAAATAACTTTCCACGATTCTCACTCGTTGTTCCTAGCCGGATTTCGTCATTTTGGGTTACTTGATATTAATACTCTTTTTGAATACAAAACATTCTTTTCCATCGGTGTACTAGATTTTTAATAAAACTCTAAAATTTCCTCATTCATTTCATACCCAATAGCTTTGTTAGGCTTTGTTTTAATAAATTTTTAAAACGTCAGGTGACCTTTGCTCTACGCGTCGCATGAAATAGATTTTCATGCCCTTGATTCAATTTTGAAAAATGTCTCCTTCATTAAAGCTATTTCTTGAAACCGGACTCAACACCCAACTAGAGTAGTGTTATTGTACACTTGTTTGTTTTGAGCTAGACGAATAAAAATATACATCCCTCGCCCTTTGAACACTCTGATATTAATTTCTATACCACAGTAAAAAATTCTGACATTTTTTACGCATCTAAAACTTGTTAGTGAGATGCATTCAACGTACAATATAGCAGAGAATAATCAAAAAAAGATATACGTGCAGGTGTGGTTTTGTTCGAACACTGAGGGTACGTCATAGGCAGGGCAAGTGTTACATGAGAAATTCGTACAGACCCAAGGTGCCAGGGGCTCCGTCGCTGCTCAAACATAATTACCGGCGTCTACTGAACGTAATCTCAGGGGAGCTTTAGTCATGAACGCTGCAAATCCCTCGTCAAATGAATTTCCTCTAGAGTTTAGTTAGGCAAGTGTATTCTGTCAAAAGTAGTCGGTGGTTCACTCTGGGTGAGATTCTGGAGGCTTAATTGGAAGTGGCTTTGGCTTACTGAATGGACGAAGAAGTTGTGTTTAAATTCATACAACTAGTGAATTTTTGATTCGTTAAAAGTTTTAAAAGTATTGTGAGAATTATGGGGGAAAAATTATTCTCACGTTTTTGAAAGTTTAACATTTAATGTCATTTTATGCATACAATACGAGTTTATAGTTAAAAGTAAGAAATTAAATTCAACGTTAGAGGCATGCATTTTACTCTTATCTAAGCTACATATAACAAGTATATTTTTTCACCTATAAACTAACAAAGATTTTTTCAATAAAGCACGTCGACTGAAAACCTCCACGGAATATAAAATCAGAGTATCACAATTTAAAAACAATGCTTGCCTTCAGAGACTGGTTCTGAAATGCTAAAGAACTCGGATAGTTTGATGGAGTTACTGATTTGATTTATGATAGGAACGCGTCCAAGTGCAGGATGCACGGCCTAGCGCTGTAGTGCATCAAAGAAGGCTACTAAGTTGAGGAATTCTGCGTGTGCTTTGCAATTATTTGCTGCATCTTAGTGTCGGGACGTGGTTCTGCCGTGCTTTTTGAAATGTAGCACACAAGTATACTTCGTTTCATCAATCGAAATCTATTTGTTCATAATTTGTAGCCCATGTTGAATAAGCTGTACTTGAACAAATATTGTGGAAAAAGAACTTGAATAGATATGTATAACTGTATAAGCGTAGAATTTCTAAAATGTCAGTGACGACCTTCTAAAGCCTTTTTTAATAAGAATTGAGGGCTATGTGGTACTGTTTTAAGAAATTGATCATATATGTCTATAGTAGAAAAAAACAGGCTTAAAATTTGAATAGAAGATATTGTTAGATCTTGAATTAAAAGTAAACTTAAGGATAAATACGGAAATAAAACCTACTACTTGATACTACTTTAGTTTATGACTGCCTAATCATTTCTACTTAACTTTTCAAGGTTTGTGGCTATGATGACCATGAAAGGAAAAAATACGAGATGCAAAATGCATAGTTTTGCCCTTCATAATTTCTAGCCTGAACTGAAAGTAGCATCTACATGTCATCTGGGTGTCTCTCTCTACAAGCAGTTATGGGCTGGCGGTATCAGTCGTTAATGTTGCTTCAGATTATCTAAGCGTTACGTGGTCAAGATATTAGAGAGTAGGCTTAAGATAGTACCCAAAACTAACTAAATGAGGGAAGAAAAGTGGAGATGGGAAAGTTGATCAACGGCTCCTCATATGCCAGATTGTACAAATACCCCAAAATAAATTAAACAGTCTAGCCATTAATTACTTTGAATACATGTACCTTCTTAGTTTACTGACGAGAAAGGCTTTAACATCACTAGAGGGCAAAAATGTTTTAATACTGGTTGAAAGTTGTCAATTATCATACAGAGTTCTCTAAAAATAGTAAACAATGTTTTCTTGATTGTTGTTTCAACACTAACTTAATTTTCTTTACATGTATTGTACTTTATGTAATCCATTAGGTAACAAAGGGCTTTACTAGAAATAAGTTCCAATAAGGATGAAATCCGTTTTCTTCGAATACTTTTCAAACAATGCCAGCAATTCTTAAACGCAATGTGGTTCTTAATTATGATAGTTAGCAAATATCATCCTAGTAACGCAATTCCTTTCAAAATACTCCACCGAAAATACTTTATTTTTGGAATTTAAGCGACCTGAGGTACAAGACTCACACCTTAAGTTGTATGAGATCGAAAACGAATAGAATAAAATACGAGTAGAATGTGATAACAGGACCGAGCTGAGTGGCTTATTCTTTGGTTGCTACCCAAGTCCCATGCAGCCAGACATCAATCACGCACAGGCACCAGAGTAGGAGTAAGGTAAGATGGAAGGAGGAAGTGTACCAGTCACACTCAGTCATCAATTGGTACTCAAGAATACTGAACGATGTTATGAAACATCAGTCTACAAACAGCAGTGATGGATTAGTCATTTTTTAATATTTTAGAATATCATTTGCGAGGAAGTTATTGGAAGTCATACTTGAATTTTTATGAAATATAAATAATTTGATGAATAATTTGATGATATATACAAACTTCGTATCTGAAATGCTGAGACCAAAATGATTTCTATGCTTCAGTAATTAAGTGCAAAGATCGAACTGAAATAACTCTTATAATTAATTGAATCCCTTAACTGACACTAAATCCTTGGGCAACTGTTACAAAAATCCGTGTAGAGTTTCAGTATTTCAGTGAATCGCCGGCCATTATGTTGCATGGGACAGAACACCTGTGACAGTCCTGCTTATAAGCGCACTCAAGTACACCTTGCTGCTGATAAAATTTCTTGCTCACGCGAATTGTCTTTCATGAAAAATGTAAGGTACAATTTAAGCGTTCTCACCGAAATTAAAGTTTCTCGTCTCACCGTGTATGATGTGCAATTCTTCATGATGAATTATATGCTCTATTCATTAGCAATCAGACGTGTTATTTTACCATGAAGCACACTTTTTTCCATGCAATCCTACGCACATTTCATCACAATCACGCACGCTTGTTCACAATAAACCATGCATGATTCTTCCAATGACTTCAACATCCATTTGAATGAAGGTGGTAGATGTGTTTTCTCAAGTGGCTTTGAGAAGCAAGCAATCTGTGCAAGAAGTCATGAACACTCCTCCACAAGGACAATCTCACACTTCTAAACAACGAATTATGCACTCTGTTTCACAACTAATTTTACTTTATTTTTCATATTGAATTAAGCAGTGTTCTTCGTAATGAATTATGCACTCTCTATCACAATGAATTATAGTTGCTATTTTGTCCACTTCTTTGCAACGTATTATTCATACTTCTTCACAAACAATGTCTCACGCTTCTTTCCAATAAATCATGCACGCAACTCCACTCAGAAAGACTGAAGTTCCTCATGACGCGCCTGGAAAAATTCATCACAGACGCTCATTGCAGCTCAGTGACAGCGCGCCAAAGCTTGGCAAGTTGAGCTCCATAGGAGCTCTGTGCACCATACTTGTTCTCTGATGTACAGGCGCCCTCAGACAACCACGAGTTGCACTCACTCAACCACCAAGTGCTCTCAGCCAATCACGAGTTGCCTTCAGACAATTACGAGTTGCGCTTCTTCAACGATGAAGTGCTCTCAGCCAATCACGAATTACCCTCAGTCAATCACGAATTACCCTCAGTCAATCACAAATTACCCTCAGTCAATCACGAGCCAGCCGCAGTCAGTTAAGAACTACCATCAGCCAATCATGAGCTGCCGGTAGGCAACCACGAGTTACACTCAGCCAACTACGAATTACCTTAGTCAATCACGAGCTGCCCTCAGCCAATCATGAACTGCCCTTAGGCAACCACGAGTTACACTCAGCCAACTGTGTTACATCAGCCAATCACGAATTGCCCTCAGTCAATCATGAGCCAGCCTCAGTCAATCACGAGCTACCCTCAGCCAATCACGAGCAGCACTCCATCGCTCACCATGGCTTCCAGTCATCCACGCGACGGGCAGACTTATGATGCTGACGGAACAGAAAATGATCGATAAAAGTTCTAAAACTGGAATACGTTGCACTCACGTGATGAATGGGGCAATTATAACGGAAATTTTTAGAATGGATGTTGATGACGTATTGCTACGTTGATGCGACATATTATTTTAAAACTTGGTCCATACTCAGGCAAATATTTTCACATAGCGAAGGGCTGTTTTCATTTCAGAAATAACATCATAATCAATACACAAAGGCCATTTGAATCCGAGGTCACAGGTGTATTTCTCATAATTATACTGTACGCAAAAGAGCATTAGTTATTATTTATGTTGTGTGTGGATGGCATTAGTTCTTCATTTTAAACCAAGACACACTGTATACTATGTGTATGAATAGAGATACTCTACACACAACAAAACTTAGGCTGTCATTCTTAAAATTGAAAATTAGTTGTGTTTTTGCGGTGAAAATGTATCTCAAAATAAACAAACTTGGACATTTCGAAATTGTGTTAGCAGATCTCAAGGACATTACTCTAAAAATATACCACAGAACTGAAGCAGAAATCATGCACATCACTAAAAGCAAATTAGTACCTCAAATAAAATGAAAATGAATGAGAATATCTGGAAATTAGTTATTCTTTACAAGAATAAAAGGATAATTGCTGTAAATATTACATTTTTAAACGTATGCATTATATTCACGTCATAGATGCTCAGAACAGACGTTCACATTTGCCTGAGACTTTTAATGCAATCACTCATGTTTTAGTACACAATTTGCTTGCTTTTTGAACACCGTAACATCCAACGTTACTAAGCACTGATAAAACAAGGAAAATTATTTTTGGTTGCATTCCACATTAAAATTCGTGCTTTAAAGTGGACTAACATTTTTATTTTCTGAAGTTATCTAGTTTGTATATCTGAGCTAGAAATATTTCAAAATCCTTTAATTTGGATTTTAAGGTCAAAAACTTAGATGTATTTTAGAATTATATAATCGTGAGCGGGATGGAAGGGCTCTCAGTTGAAAGATTGTGAAGGATGCGATATTGTAGGACATTTGTTCACTTGTAGGAGTTGTCCTGTCGGTAACAAGGGCTACAAGAGAAATGTTTCCCTCGGAAACAAGGCTTTCCAAAGGAATTTTCTTCGTTTCCATGACGGTTGTAGTACGGTACAAAAATGATCTTATTCCGCTATTTTTATTTAAGATTTATTCCCAGAAAATATCCAGATTTAATTCTGAAATTTAGTGTGTTTTAGAATTCATATGATCAGCATTTAAAACCATGCAAGTAATTCTAATGAACAGGAGTCCAAGTGCAGGAAATAATTCACACATTTCCCTTCTCAGAAGCTATTTCTTAGCACAAAAATTTTCCTCAATCTGACAGTGATTGATGTCTTCTTTCAGGAAAAGAAGGGCCGAGAAATAACGTCATGAGAAACTTAAATTTAGGGCAGCCAATTTATATATACTGCGTGGGGCTGAGACACGCCAGTTGGGTGAATTTCCAAAAAATATTCTTTGGCTGCTGAGGAATTTGAAACGGTTTACTATATATTTTTTATACTTTGAATGGTTAAATAATCGGTTTGAAAGACACTGAAGAAAATGTTGCTTAGTCATTAGTGCATTATCATTTGCGTTGTACGCAGTACGAAAATTAATTAGCATTTCATGTTAGTTAAGAAATTTTTCATCAACAGTAGTAAAATCATAGAATTGAGAGCTTAATAGCTTATAAAAACCTAAAATACATAAAATATTTGGAGGTCATGTAAAGTTTAAACTTCATTTCGAAGTTAAACTTCTATTTTTGCTGTTAAGTTCATTGTAAGGTACTCTTAAAATTTTGATGCTCAAGTTTTCTCTAAATATTATGTGCTTTAAAAAGATGCTTATACAACACGCAAATCGATTCATTTTCCACACCATTCTAACAAAAAGCACAAGTTCCAAAAACACGTAGTACCCATCACATAATAAGTGAGAGCAAAATTTGTATTAGAATATCTTAACCAGCCGCGGATAAAAGCATGGAAACATAATTCAAGTAGTGACCCTGTTTTACCACATTCATCATAGAAATGATGTGAGTATGAAGCAGAAGTGGAATGTCTCTACCCGGCTCTGCGTGTACCAGAAGTTATGTACAGGTGAATATTACTGGCTTAAAATCCTCAACTCGCGTTGTATTTAATATTGGCGGAATTTCGTTCATGTTTTGAAAGCACCAACATGACGAGAATATGTCCTGGTTTTATCTTAGAAAGTTTTGATTTTATGGATGAACTGAGAAAAGCTTTTCTTTCTGCTCTTGCTTGTGAGTTGGTTGTCAGGCAGGCGGGCAGAAACCTCGGCTCCGTAAAGACCTGACGACAAAAGCTGGAGTCGTTCGCAAGTTTTGAGAAGGCTGTCCGGCCTCCTGAAAGGGGCTCTAAAAAGCGTGTCTGTCGATGACAAGCCAGCAAACAGAAATAAGAAGTTCATTCTAGAAGATACCCTCCCTTAAAGAGCGGAAGAGATATCGCGAATTTTCCCCTGTTAGAATCCCAGTCAATTTTTGGATAACTGGCAGCCGGTCCGAAAAGTTGTTTGCAGGACGTCAAGGCAATTAGTAGGAGCTGAAACAACATCAGCAGCTGCCAGAGAAGAGGTGTGTGTTATTTTAGCCGTCCAGAAATATTATTGTAGGGAGAAAATACGTGGAAACCAATTACAAACGATTTGAATTTTTTTATTAGTCAAAAATTTTTGTTATTAATTGTTTTCAATTGATAATTAAGTATTCTTCCCACTTCTGGTTTCAATTCATAATTTGCAAACTGATTTGTGCTGAATTAAATTCATTAGCAATATTTACGTGTGGTGAATAAACTAATGGCAACACACCTGCTGTTTTATGCTATAATATACATATTTCCTGAAAATAAACTCCTCTGTATACTTAGTGCAATCAAAATCCTCTAACCTTGTCATTTATTTTCGAAAGATGTACATAAAAATACTTGTACATAAAATGACTTGTACATGAAAATAGGTAAAAATGACTTTTACATAAAAATAGGTAAAAATGACTTTTACATAAAAATAGGTAGTACACTGAGTGATGCTGGATAACAACACGACCTTACAAACAAAAAAAAACGATAAGCCTCGCCTTCTGTTAGTAATATACTCTCCTTTAATGGAGAGAATACTAGGGTATGGTATTTTTATATTATTTTTCTGTTGTTGCTTCAAACCAGGCGTGCGATATGGAGCAGTTTGAGCAACAAGTCTACGGACTTTGGTGCACATGTTTAATTTACTTACGAGCTTTGTACGCCGGAGCTTAACTAATTTTTCTCTGGGAGTGATTACTCTAGGCTCAGAAATATTTCCAGAATAATTGTGCATTCTACATTGCGTGTGTTACTAGCATCATTAGTCTTATATTACTGAGTTGTTGGTATAATAGGTTTTGAATAACTGTGTTGCTAGCACCACGTGTCTTGAATTACTGTGTTGCTAGCACCACGTGTCTTGAATTACTGCGTTGCTAACACCACGTGTCTTGAATTACTGTGTTGCTAGCACCACGTGTCTTGAATTACTGTGTTGCTAGCACCACGTGTCTTGAATTACTGTGTTGCTAGCACCACGTGTCTTGAATTACTGTGTTGCTAGCACCACGTGTCTTGAATTACTGTGTTACTAGCAACGCCTATTTTAAATAAAAAACTACGTAACATTTTAAAATTCAAACCTATTCTCTAAAATTCATAACACATGAAGAATATTTTCCTTCATGAATTTTTTCCAACAAAGTATGGTGTTGTGAATTAGTTTTGTCTGTTGTCATGCTGTGAAGCTGCACTCATAAACTGCGTTCAAAAGAGACGAGCAAAAAATAAATACGAGGAGCATCAGATACAAAATGCCGATCGCAACACTTTAAAAAAAATGATAAACAATGCTTACAAATTTTGGTAGTTTTGGTCTTCGTCAATTTTCGTGACTGTGTTGTAAAAATATTTGTAAGTTTTGGAATGGACCTTCTTTGTGAAAAGGTTAATTCTGTTTAATTTTTATTTCAGTCTCAATTCTGAATAGACTCATCAAATGCTACAGGGATTCAGGCTACTGCCTGTAAAATATTTTTGGAAAATATTATTAAATGTTTGTACTGACCTATGAACATGATGCAGTCTTTATAAAATCGAATCAGGAAAGTATATTTGCGAAAACATTCAAATTAGAAATATCTATCCGTATAAGATCCTAAAATATGAAGAAATTTAAGTAAAAACTGGAACTATCATAATAGGAAAGTAATGATCCTTTCATTTGATACGGTATACATGTATTACCTATCCTTTTCTGTTTATTAATATCATGAAAGTAATTTTGAAGAAACGACTGAAGGATTTCGTTGTGAGATTTCCCGATTAAAGATCACTTAATAATTTCTTCACAGCTGTGATGCTGCTGTAGAAATATGAAGGCAAGAAGCAACGGATGGGGCCAACCATCAGTTGTCATGAAAAAAATCAGTTGGATTTATGTAATTTTTTCATAGTTTCCAACTGCGAGAAGCTCACGCACACTGCAATAATTTTAGTATCAGTTCAAATTCTACTACTCGAAGGCTCTCGATTATACAACGACCACAAGAGAACAAATAATGAAAATTACTAGTAGCTATCTATTCTTTACTTATGTTTCCGTCATTAATATTACACCTTTCCCTGAATGAAGAACATAACTCAAGTAGCGCTAGAATATCTTCTTTGGTTGCCATCTGTCTTAAGAGACAATATACGAAAGCATAAGGATAAATTGTCGCTCCATTTGTTCTTTTCTATCCATTGTTTGCGCTGCTCATGCATCATGGTCGGTCTGCAGAGAGCAGGGCGCAAGTCTTTGCCTCTTCGCTGACAGCGCTCGTACCGGCCACAATCTGCCAAAAATAGCCCATCACCACGTACAAAGGAGGCTCTTGGATCATCTACACAAAAGACCGGAAAAGGTTTCGAAGACCGTGTCTAATGCGCGAGAAATTCCTTCTCGATATGAGGTCGGCAGATTGGTCCACTTCCGGAATTTAGTGTCCCGAAAGTTGAGCTCAAATTCGAGTGAAAATTTCACGGTACTATTTGAGCTTTCAATTTACGCTTCATTGTTCAGTCACGAGTTGCAGGGTTTGCTCTTCATTGTTCAGTCACGAGTTGCAGGGTTTACCCTTCATTATTCAGAGTCACGAGCTTCATATTTTGCAGAGGAACATTACAAGAATAAGCAAATCAATTTACATGCGGGAAAACACTTAATTCATGAAATATTCCTTCCCTCCCTTAGGGGAGAACTCCTTTAATTTAATAACATCTTCTGGTTGATTATAATTATAGATTTATGGTAAATTTCACAATTTTATATTTTTAATAATTTTAGAATTTTGCTTAGCTCAATTTTACACTACAGAGCCTGTATATTGTTTAAAATTTTCCCACTTGATTATTTAATTCATCTGTTTTATCTTGTGATTCAACCATTCGAAACAACAGAAACTAATCACTAATGAAAGAAAAGTTCTCAAAAATTATTTCCACTGATCACCTGCAACTCCTAGTGCAGAAAAGAAAATTTTTTGATTAAGAACTCCAAGAAGAATTACATTAGTTTTAAATATTTTTTCTTGTACTTCAGTAAGCGTAAAATATATATTTGGCTTAAACTCATTAATTCCATTATAGTTATAAGTTCACATTGTAGAGTTCGTGATTGGTGAGAGCTCTTTTCCATCTGTCATGTAATTGACATAAAGAACTATCCAAAATTTAGGTAGCGGGTATTTGTAGTGAGTGAATTTTCAAACAGTGACGATTATCAGGCTCTTTTAATGAGTATATGAAGGTATCACAATTTTTATTTTACATTAAATAAGTTGGTTAGACCAGAAAGTACAATTTAGGTGCGTTTAAGTCTGTGAATATGCTGTCGAAAATTGTATCTCGAAACTTCCAAACGCTTGCACCATCTCATCATCAAGCTACCAAGTGCTCGAATGTTCATTATTTATTTCTCTATTTAATCATTTATAGAACTTCAGTGTACTTGACAGTTTTTCTACGTCATAGATAGTAACGCATGAAACATGTAGAAACTACCGGTTGTTCGTTCTCTCGTAATCGAGGTGTTGCTTTCGCAATAGAGGACTGAACATCTGCTCCTCTGTCACCAAATAACTTCCCCGCCCATATTAAAGATTGCACCCATTTTCGTTGTTACTTGAGTTTGAAGTATCACCAGCTTGGTCGACTGGTGAGCGAATCTGCTTGCGAGCGGAAAGACCCGGGTTCGAATCCCGCTGCCGACATGGTTGACGCGGCTAGAAATACGGCATGGGACTTGGGTAAACAACCGAATAATTATCGAAGTAATTATCCGACCCAAGAATGGGCCAGAAGGTTCGTTCCTATAGCCTCATTCTATTCTATTCTATTCTAAGTCTATTGAGTCCACTGGCTCTGCGAGTCATTTCATCGGTGAAGAAAAGTACTCGTATAGTACAACTTCACAAAAATCAAGTAGATCAAACCACTTCCCTCTTTAAAAGAGTTTGGAATATTTTTGGTAAATTAATTCGAAGAAAAATTCTTTCAGAATTGAAAAGGCAATCGAGAAATGGCATCTGAGAACACAATATCGGAGATCAAGCGTTAGCAACATCTCCTAATCATTTCAGTACAGGAATGACGGCAAACTGAGAGGCTTCCTAGAGCCCACACTCGAATGGCTTCCGTAATCTGCACTTTCTTTTTTGAGGACTGCCTCGACACTATCGCTGTTCAGACACAATACTGGAGGCTGAGTCGGCACCTGACGGCTTCATTCGCCCTTATCGGAAGAAGGACAGAACATTTCCGATGAGCTCATCGGTGCTTCTTTCACTGATCCCTCATCGCGGTATTTCCCAGAGCTTCGACGCCAAGACTAGCAGTATTTTTTCGGTGATGCTTTCTGACTTCACACCTGCAAGAATGTTGCGCACGTGCAGTTGTCACAAGCATTAGGAGCAGTAGGTATTCAGTGAAACTGTAACTGTTTTTGAATATTGTTCCCGAAAAGCATTATATATCGTTATGCTAGTTCATCTTTTCAATGTAGAGGGCGTTATTAGAAACGCGTCAACCTGGAAATTGGTTTGATGAAAATTTCAGCTCAGTACAACGCTGAATTAAATCTTTTACTTTTGTCTTTGTTCCTAACAACGAATCGTGCAAAAAATTCCTGGGAATTAATAAACTGGTAACGTCCCTAATTTTGAATGACTTAGCATTGCATCAGGCTCATTTCCAGGTATTTATTAGGCCAACACTTGTTTCACTCCCTTGTCTTCTAAAATGCTCGTGTAAAAAACAGTTCATTGATCGTTTTGAAAATCAATGAGTGAAAATTTTCAAAAAATTATGAGTAACTTGACAACTTTATTTGAAAAAAGTTTGTATTGCAATCTTCAACAGTGTATAATAATTCTTTTTATTCAATGCAAAGTATTTTCATCAACGCAATGGTACTAAAGCAAAAAAAATGTACCAAAGGAAACGAGAAGCATGTATTGAATAAAGAGGGTATTTTGTCGAAAAAATATTACTGAAATAGCCCGACTAAAAATTTCCTACCTCCAAAATGCTGAAAGCAGTTTTACAACATTTTTATACTAGGGATCGTTTTATTAATTCCATTTTTTGATAATAAACTGGACTAAAAAGAGCTTCCATGGCAGGGACCTTGAGATGGCAATGACTCTTAAGGAAAAGTGAACTGAAAGCGTTGCTTTCAAAGACCCTCTGGGTACCAGAAGAGGAGAGGAGAGTAGAGAAGAGGAGAGGAGAGTACAGAAGAGGAGAGTAGAGGAGAAGAAAGCAGAGTAGAA